>JAMXBD010004789.1:0-42196 GCA_024138025.1 Combretum micranthum
GTCAAATCTTCCTTGATCACTATAATTGATCCTAAGTCTCTAAGCCCTATCACCTTAGCCCGGAGAGTTAAATCCAATGGAAATTAGACTTAAAGCTTTTATAATTAAATTTAATCATCTACACATATCATAAAAGTATAAAACAAAATTTAGATCTTTCTCCATTAGAAATTTACAATTAATAATTAATATCTAAACATTATAATATATATTACAAATTTAGTTTTGTTTAACACCACACCTAGATTCTTATTTATGTAAAAATTCACATTAATCTCTATGTAAAGTGTTTAGCCACTTAGCAAATTAGCTCAATAGTTCTACAACAATCATTTTTGTTTATTTGCCAAGACTTGACCTATGAACAATTTAATATATGGGTGTGTGTGTGTGTTGTGAGAGAGAGAGAGAGATTGTTTTCTATTCCTGTTTCAACTACATAAGAGAAATAGCCTGATGGATGCATTTATTAGTCAAGGGATGCATCTAATTCTGTAAGACAAAAGGAGATATGTATTAAACTCAAAAGATAAAATAGAGAGTTATAGAAGTATCATTTAACACAACAAATTTTTTTACAATATTATAATATTATCTTAATTCAGCTATAAACATACTTACGGAGGTTTTGTTTCTTATCAATTCCTCTTTTGATTTTTTTAAAATTCTGATATTAGCATTCTCAATTTATTTTAAAATTATTTATTTTAATTTAAATTAATAGTGAAGCCACAATTAAATTGTTATTTTTTTTTATTATTATATCTCATTGCTCATATTCCATTATAATTCATTATAACTTAGATTTTTAATTATCTTTACTATTTTCTTTTTCTAGATTAAAACATATATTTACAAATTCTTCGTTCGTATTACAATTTAGTATAAGTAACTATGAGGGTAAACCTGTTTGTTCCCCAACATTTGCCTACTTTTTATTTGAATCCCTCTAATCTTTTTATTTAGTTTAGGGTAAATATTGTGAATATTATCAAAATTTGACAAAATATGCATTAGCTTATGGACTTTTAAATTGATTAATTAGTACCTAAAATAACTTTTCGTGCATGCTAATAATATCCATGTCAAATTGGCTAACGCTATCATTTTACATGGAGCTTTTAACAACTATGATGGAGGTATTATTGGATACACAAAATTTCTCTTAGGTATTCAATTGATAAATTTTAAAGTTTGGGTACTAAATTATATATTTTGCCAAAGCTCATAAACCATTAGCAATATTTACCCTTTAGTTTATTTGGATCCTCATATTCTTCAACTTTTACCAACTAAAATTTTTGTTAATTCTTTTAAATTTTCCATTTTTAATTGGAATGTGGTAGCTTTTGATTTTTGAATAATAATCTAATAAGGTTTAAAGGTGGCTTGATTTGTGTAGGTTAGTGTCGACCCAATGGCTCGTTCACTTCGCAGTATAGAATAAGGAGGGAATGGAATTCCATTCAAAGGGAATGTAATAGAGTTGTAATGGCTATTACATTGTTCACTTGAAATAAAAAGTAAAACAAGTTATTTATTAGAGTAAAATGTGAAATATCTATATGTCCCTTATATTTATTACAGAGAGATGATAATTTATAGGTAATATTTTCAAGACAGGGGTATTTATGAAAATGTTGAAAAATAAACCATTATAAATTGCCATTCCTTTCAAGTGAACACTATATAGCATATTTATATAGAACGAGGATGGAATGAATATACATTCATGTCAAGTGAATAGGCAGTAAGTTTTTCATCAAGTTAAGTTAGAAATTAAAAATTGAAAATACATATAAATCTAGTATGAATGTTGGAATGAATGGTATAGTTGGTAAATTTAATTAAGATAACATGTATAGAATGAACTAAGTCATTACACTACAAGAAAACTGGCCTTCAGAGACAGAAAATTTGCGACAGAAAATTTTTGTCTCTAAATAATTGATTAGCGTCAAATTTGCGACGCATTTGCGATGATATAAAATTGGAGAGTTTTTATAGTTTATTTATATTTTAACAACAGAATTTGCGACGAATTTGGAACGAAATTGCGAGGAAATCAAATTTGTTGCAAATCTGTCTCTAATTGTATAGAGGGAAAGGAAAATTTTTTAGCGCAATATTTTCTTTTCAAAATCTGTTTCAAATCTGTCTCTAAAACTATGCATATATATATATATATGACTTTCAGAGACAGATTTGAATCTGTCTCTAATTGCTTCAAAAAAAAATTTCCATAATATATAATATTAATTATATTTTATATGTTATATTATATTACAAAATATATCCTATTTTAAAAAATATAAATATTAATATATATAATAATATATAATATAAATTGTATTTTCAGTATTATATTATAATATGTTTTATAGTATATTAAAAATACGTACATGAAATAACTTTAAACCTCTTATTTTTTTATCATAATAATAATAATAATAATAATAATAAAACAAAATTCTCTCTCTTTCTCACTAACATATTGGAAACAATTCTCTCTTCTCCTCTGTTTCTTTTTTCCCTCGTAATTTCCGAAACCCCAACCCTAAACCTAATCCTTTCTTCTTGTCCTGCTTTCCACCACCACCGAACTCATCTCCTCTCTTTTTCCTTCTTCTTCTCTCATGAATCCCAGCCTCCACAAACCATAAACCCAAGACCAGTGTACCCGAACGTGAAACCCAAGCCAGCACTACGACCCACTAACCTTAACTCTCTCATATCTTTGGCGTCTTTATCCATCAGCTCCGCTTCCAAATCTATGGCAGTGGTGCAACTAAGCGTGATGCTTCTCTTGTGAATGACAGGTAATCTTCTTCATCTCAACTTGTAAAAAAAAATTTCACTTTACCAAATAGATCAAAGCTCTAATTTTGTTTCTTTTCCTTTTGTGGAATTGAACGCATTTTGCAAGACAAACCGGGGGGTAGGAGTTTCGAAATTCTCAGCAAGAAGAAGTAGGTTCTGTTGCCTTTCTTCTCTATTTAACATTTATCATATGAATAATATGTTATTTTTCGTTATTATCATGCTCATTTCAAACCATGAAACAGCTATATTTGGTGATGGATTATTAATTGATGGGCTGTATTATTTGCTCTGTTGGTGTTGTCGTGTATGGTTTAGGTTCTTGATTCTGATTTTACCAGTCTGTGTTCTAAATTATTTAAGGTGCATGAAGTGTCAGATTATATTTGGGAAAAATATATTTGATTGATTTCGTGAATGTTTGATTGAGGTTGAACTTGAATTTGATAAGGGGATTTGCAAATATAAATTGGAGTAATCGATTAATTTTTTCCCAAGGAGTCAATCTTAACTCGTTAATGGAAAAAAAAGGGTTCTCATATAATTTTTAAATTTGTTATATTTTCCCCGTGTTTCAATTGGTTTTTTTTCACCTGCATATTAATTGTTCCTGTTGTATAATCATTGTTCTCCTCTGGAATGTGTTCCTTATCCCATCTCTTGTAAAAGAACGTTAGATGAAATAGTGGGCAGTTGTTAGTACATTATTTATGCGTAGGAAGTAGTTACAAATGAGCTTCAAAATCATTTCATGGTTTGAAGCTGTTTATTTTTTGACATTGTCATCCTTGAGAATAAAAATGGTTGCTTGCTTGCTTTTTGGATGTATGGCGCACTTTGCCTCTCTTAACTGTGGTCAGAGGGTACTTGTTGTGGTATTGTCCTCTCCATTTTTGTACTCCCTTAGACCGGATCTGTTTATATGCTGTAGGTCACCTTTGAAAATGACTTTAGCATCAGCAAACGCAGATGGAAAAATTTGATAAGGATCGTTTGCTTGTTCTCATTTAAGTTGTTATTTAACCGTGTACTACAAGATAAATGGATCCTAACCATCTACTGCCATCTAATGGAATGCATAATTGTGGTTGTTTATTGGAAACCATTGTTAAGCCTCAAGGCAGGTCTGCATGGAACTTTAATTTTCATTTTCTTTTATTGTCATTCAGATTTGCATATAAACATGGGTATGCATATGCGTGTATATTTTTATCATGAAGCATAGAACTATCATTTTGTTAATCTTTTCTTCTCTGTTAGAATCACAAGTCAAACATACATTAATGGAGATATATTCTACATTGATTCCTTTGTTGATTAGCACAACTTTGGGTTGCTGAAGGGCTGTTTATTTTATTTTTGTTGTGTTTGTTGCTTGGCTTTGTTGGTGGGTATCGCTTGATCCACTACTGACTGAGGTCTCTTCTTCTCTTCCTCTTGCATATGGTTTTGAGTGTTTTAATATAATGGCATTAATCGCTTATGTGTGATAGTTTCTTCTACAAGATTAGAATTGAGTTTTTTTGCAACTGACATGTAATTGCCTTTCCCTATAACTTTCTTTCTTCAATGGAAAAACAGCTTTCTGTGGTAAGCTCGGCATTGACCTTCTTCTTTGATGTACTGGAGATTTGACTTTGTTTTTATCTTTTTATCTTTTTTGATATGTTAAATGTGTTTACTTACTTGTTCAAGCTGTTAGCTTATTATCTTGGTAATCATGATGAAATGGTGTAGGTATGTCACGAGTATGTTTTAGAACAAGGGAGGGGGATCTATGAGCTGGTGAGATGAATATCCTCTACTCTACTCTGCTGTCCTTATCTCTGTAGTCTTTTTTAATTTTTTTGAATGATTGTCGGAAGTTGTTATGTTTTCCTCCCTGTAGGTTGGGCATCTACCGGACAAAGGTAATAACTATTTGGCACCTGCTCTTTCTGTTTTGGAGAATAACACATGAAAAACGCTCTCTCCTGATATATATAGATAATATAATAAGCTCATATCTTGTTTTATCTTCTTTGACATTTCCATAAGTACAGATTTTCTTTTTCTTTTCTTTTTGTGCCTTATATTTATCATTGCTCAGTTGATGTAAAATTTGTCTATCTTGTCAATCTACAAGCATTTGCGTTTTGTGAGTGTATTATCCATGTTCTTTGGTAGTTAAGAGAAAAGTCATCTTTTAAGGCAAACCAGAAAACTTGTTAATACTTTTTTATTTGAATTGGAGTCTCATTTGGAATCTTTACCTTGAAATAGATACAAATATTGTATTGTATAAGGAGTGCATGTCATTAACTGATGAGGAGGATAGGAAGGAGCTGCTGGCTTGTTTGGAGTCTGTAATGTTTGCTGTTAGATATCACCTTACTGATGCCCCTGTAATGTCATTAACCATTGGCTAGTATATGCTGCAAACTTCAAAATGAATATTAATGATTTGGCTAGTATATGCCCCTGTAACGACATGCTGTGTTTTTTGCAGGAAGAAAGGATAAATTCCCCCCTTTTTTATCTTTTCTTTTGGGTTTTGTTTTTTCAAATTATTGGCTGTGCCCTGTGAAACTGATGTCATCTATTTTGTCCATGGATTTGCTTCATTTGACGATTGTGCCCTGTGAAACATGAATTTCAAATTAGTTTATATATATATATATTATATAACGTGTCCCAAGAGTAAAATTGTTGATTCCTGTTTATTACTTTAATATATTAGTAGAATGTTTAAATTCATATTTCACTCTCTCTCTCTTAACATAATATCAGTTATGATAATTTAACGTATTAAAAATACACCCAACTCCTTTATAATCCAGACACGAATGCTGGTCTATGATGAGATGACCAGAAATTATTAAGTTCATGTATTCTTATTTATAGAAATTATCATTTATATATTTTATTATTTGATGTGTTTTTATTTGAATATACAAGGGGAAATGGGAGAATTGTAGACCTTTCCTGCTCTGTTTTCTTGGTTGAGTAAAACAATAAGTAGTTGCTTTTCATAATCTTATTACAGACTCATTCTCTTGACTATTTAGGAGAAGTATTTCAAGGAGACAAAAGGGACAACTTAGACTGTGAAGCATTCTTCATCCTAGCTTCATAAAATTAGAGGTAACTGAAAATCCCATTTTGATTTTTGAAGAATCAAAATTAGGATCTTTCTTTATTTCCTTCCTTTGTTTTTTTTTTTTTATTGGGGTCAATATCTTCGTTAAATTTAATCATGAGAACTATTGTGATTTTTTAGTTTTTTTATTATATTCAATAAATAAGTTTATGGAATGATGTTATAGACATATTTAGGAAATGATTCCATTACAGGGAGATATTTTAGGGGAAAAGAAAAAGACCTTTATTGGATAACTTAATGTAAGCATTTAAATCATTAATGTTGGGTATCAAAAATTAAAGTTGCATTTACAAGCCATGGTGTTTGATCTTCTTTTTCTGTTTCTTTCTCCTTTAATATTGACTTTATGTAATTTTATATCATGGATGGCGTCTCCTTCTGCTACAATTTCTGTGCATTTTCTTTTCCTTCCTTCCCAGTGATCGGTTCTGTTTTGACCTTTCATTCCTCTCATGTCTTAAGTATCCGACTTCCAAGTGACAGTGGAATAACTATTTATTAGGTTGGTGGAACTTATACTATTTTATTCTACATTATGATTGTATTGAAAATATCTAATGTAAATCGATATGTAAAAAGTTTAGATACATATATAAATGAAATATAAACAATCAAAACAAACCTAAGTTGGGTACAAACATAATGCTGGATATTTTATATTTAAGAAGTGCTAAAATGGATAAGGTTCATAAATTATTAGCACTTAGAAGCTATTCCATTATACGGAGTATAAAAACTTAAGCAACAAATTCTATGAACTTTAATTTAAATCGATGTATATGTGTTTGTGTGTCGATTCTCGCGTATTGGCTTGCTTAATATTTTATAGTATTAACTAAGTAATAACTTTTTGATAAAGGTCTAGATTTTAAATTAAAAGAAAATGGAAAATTATTCAACCACCGGGGGCATGGCCACTTTCACATAATTATAGGTATCTTCTGTTGAGTGTTTATAGTTCAAAGTGAAAGGTAATAAAATATAGAGATTAATTATAAATAAGACTAAAATCAAATGAACCTACTTTGAAGACTGGGCCCCCGTTTTTGATGCTGCACTTCCAGATCCACCCTTTCCTCTACCAGCTGGAGTCTTCTTGCTTCCAGATCCACGTTTTAGTTCCAAGTTCACTTGGATACCTAGAAAGAACCTAACTTGTTAGTTATAACAAAAAATTCTACGATGATATGATATTAAGTCTGAAATAATTCCCGTACCTTTGGTTTTGGAATTCAATCCTTCAAGATCCATCTGTAGCTTCTTGCTACCATTACCAGTACCTTCTGAAAAACAAAAGTGAATAAGAATTTATCTGGATAACATTCTCATTAGTTAATGTATGTCCCTGCATAGATCCATGTGCATGCAACATGCAGATACACAACATCCGAACACCCCCCTATTTCCCTCAAAGTAAACAGAATGAAATTCCTGATGCCAAAGGCACCAAGGAAATAGTAAAGGCAGTAAGATACTACTGTTCAAGGCCACCTAAAGTTGCACCACCTACTTATAAACAGAATTACCTGCCTCTTTGCGCAAGTCCAAAACATTCTATTTTAAAAAATAAATATTATACATATTTTAAGGAATAAATTTAATCAAAATGTTAGCTATAGATAAGTGGATAAGTTTTTAATCCTGTCATACAATTGCTGTGGAATTCCCACAATTGTTACTTCAGTGAGTGAATGAAAAATGATTTTTAAGTATGTGTGTGATGATATGGCTTGAAATCCTGGTTTAAATATATGTTGATTTAATATTGTGCAGAAAATATGGCATCTGATCGTAGTTGGATGTATCGTCGATTTAATAGTAACGGCCATATGATTGAAGATTTTGTTAATGGGGTTGAATCATTTCTTAACTTCGCCTTCTCTCAAAGTCAAATTGTTTCTCAAAATAAGATTAGATGTCCATGTTCCAAGTGCAAGAATAAGAAGTATCTCAATCGAGATGAAGTGAAATTTCATGTCTATTCAAAGGGCTTTGATAAACAATATACGTGGTGGTATGCGCATGGGGAACCTTATAGAAGTGATGTTGACATAAATGTAGGAGAATCTTCAACAAGTATGAATGATGATATCAACCCATACAAAAGAATGGTGCTAGATGCTATGGGTATAAGCTCTGATTATCCTGAAGTTGAGATTGAAGATAATACACCAAATCCCAAGGCTATGGAGTTTTTTGCTATGTTAAAGGATGCTGATGAACCATTATGGGAGGGTTGTGAAAAGCAAACAAAGCTTTCTGCAGTGTCACAACTTTTAAATCTTAAGTCCGAGTGTAATATGAGTGAGGCATCTTTTGATCGCCTTATATCAATAATTAAAACTATGCTGCCAGAGGATGAAAAATTAGTGGATAGCTATTACAGTTGCAAGAAGTTAGTGAGAAAACTTGGACTTGGATATGAGAAGATTGATTCATGTATCAACATGTGCATATTTTTTACAAAGAGCATGAGAATAAACTTGCTTGTCCAATTTGTGGGCATCCTCGTTTCAAACCAAAAAAGTCAATTGAAGGTAAGCAAAAAAATATTCCTCATAAGGTGCTACGCTACTTACCACTTGCTCCAAGACTCCAAAGGCTCTATATGTCTCAAAAAACTGCTGAGTTTATGACATGGCATGCAAATAATCATACGGTGGAAGGTGTAGTTTCCCACCCTAATGATAGTGAGGCATGGAAGCACTTTGATAGAATGTACCCTTCATTCGCAGTTGAGCCTAGGAATGTGCGCATCGGTTTATGTACAGATGGATTTAATCCTTTTAGTCAGTCAGGAACTCCATACTCGTGTTGGCCGATAATCATTACGGTATATAATTTGCCTCCATGGTTATGTATGAAGCAATCTTATATGTTTTTATCTATGGTTATCCCCGGTCCTAAAAATCCAGGAAGGAACATTGATGTGTTCTTACGACCATTAATTGATGAGCTGAAACTATTATGGACAGATGGAGTTACAACTTACGATGCTTATCGGAAACAGAATTTCCAAATGAAAGTTGCTTTGCTTTGGACAATTAGCGACTTTCCTGCTTATGCAATGTTGTCTGGATGGAGTACTCATGGGAAGTTAGCATGTCCTTATTGCATGGAGCATACTAAATCTTTTACGTTGAAGCATGGTGGGAAAACATCCTTTTTTGATTGTCATCGTCAGTTTTTGCCTCTCAGTCATCCATATAGAAAGCAGAAAGACAAATTTTTAAATGGTCGAATTGAAAAAGATTTGCCACCCCCTCGACTCTCTGGAGAAGAAATGTTGAGACGAGTATGTGCACTCCCTGATATTACTTTTGGAATTCAACATCGTAAATGCAAAATTGTTGGATTTGGTGAGAAACACAATTGGGTGAAGAAAAGTATATTTTGGGAGCTACCATATTGGCACACAAATCTCATTCGTCACAACTTGGATGTCATGCACATTGAAAGAAATGTCTTTGAGAATGTATTTAACACAGTGATGGACATTAAAGGAAAAACAAAAGACAATGTGAAGGCTAGAATGGATTTGAAGTTATATTGCAAACGTCTAGAGTTGGAGTTAATCGAAGAAAATGGAAAGGTTCTAAAGCCTAAAGCTTCATATACATTAACAAAAGATCAAAAAGAAGAAGTATGTCACTGGGTTAAGCACTTGAGGTTCCCTGATGGATATTCTTCAAACATAGGACGTTGTGTGAATTTGGAAGAATGTAAGTTTTATGGGCTAAAAAGCCATGATTGTCATGTGTTTATGCAAAGGCTAATGCCAATTGCCTTTCGTGAGTTATTACCTCAAGCGGTGTGGGAAGTGATTACAGAGCTTAGTTCTTTCTTTAGAGAAATTTGTTCAACAAAGCTCAAGATAGAACATATGATGGTGGTTGAGAAAAATATAGTTGAAACTCTATGCAAATTGGAGAAGATCTTTCCTCCAGGATTCTTTGATTCTATGGAACATTTACCTATTCATCTGGCTTATGAAGCTAGGGTAGGAGGACCTGTGCAATATCGGTGGATGTACCCTTTTGAGAGGTATGTCTATATTATATGAAAAATAAATATAACTTATTGTAGGCATATGGATTTTACATTGATGATTTACCAAAAAAATAATTCTTATATATAGGTTTTTACATCATTTGAAAAAGAAAGTACGAAATCGAGCTTGTGTGGAAGGTTCGATATGCGAAGCTTATATTATTGAAGAAATCTCAACATTTTGCTCCCTTTATTTTGAACCAAATGTGCAAACAAGATTGAACCAAATTCCACGAAACGATGATGGGGGTGATGTTGAGATTAAGGGAAACCTATCAATTTTTGGCCATCCTGGAAGAGCCTATGGCTCCAATGGCTTCTATAAGATGATGGATTTAAATGAGTATAAAGCTGCAACGTTTTATGTTTTGATGAATTGTGAAGAAGTTGTGCCATTAATAGAGTAAGTGTGTACTTTTTCTATTTTTCTTTTTATGTTTTAAAATCATCTTTTGTAATTGCACATGCTAACATGGATTTTCAATAATAGAAAATTTGATGACACATTAAGGTTAGGAAGACCGCATATAAGTGAGAAAGAAATAGAGAAGTTGCGAGAACAAAACCTTGTGAATTGGTTAAAACATTTTGTAAGTACTTTTTACATGGAGACTTATTCTCTTCAAAGATATATTAAATTGATTTGTAGTTGGAAGTAAAGCATTTTTGTCTTTCTGTAGGTCGTTGAAAATACTGATAATGTTGATGCTCATATTAGTGACTTAATCCAAGGCCCATCTCGTATGGTCACTTCTTATAAAGGCTATTATGTTAATGGCTACAAGTTTCAAACACTTGATTTTGGAGGGAATAAGAAAACAATGAATAGTGGAGTTTGTGTAAGAGGAAGTTGTTACAATGATTATGATAGGGATTTTTATGGATTATTAACTGAAATCATTGAGCTAAATTATTGTGGAGAAGGGAATAATGTTGTCTTGTTTAAGTGTGAATGGTTTGACATTGAAAGAGGGACTAAAGTACATCCACAATATGGGCTTGTTGATGTCAATCATAAGTCAAGACTCAATACGAATGAACCATTTATATTAGCCCAACAAGCTGAACAAGTGTACTATGCAACTTATCCAAGCAAGAAGAGAGAACTAAAAGATTGGTGGGCTGTTTGTAAAGCTAGAGCAAGAAGTAGATTTGATATTCCTCTTAATGAAGAGCAAGAAGAAGATATTTTAGAGACACAAGATGAGTATTATCAAGACAATGAAATGGAAGCACCCACATTAGTCACTGAAGCTTTAGAACTTGATGATGGAAGAATTCTTATTGATGATGGACACTTAGAAGAAATAGATCCAAATGAAGTTCATACAACATATCAAGTTGATCAAGACGATGAAGTGGATGAAGAAGATTTTGATTTTAGTTCCTCAAGTTGTGATGAAGAAAATGTTGATAATGAGTTTGACTATGATAGTACTGAAGGGGACATGTGAAGAATCTTCAAGTATTGGTGTTGTTGTACTTAAATATTTATAATATATGAATTGGTGTTATTGTACTTCCTTGCCTTTTATTTTATTCGTGTGAACTATAAGTTTAACTAAGTTATATAAGTATAGTTTTTCCCTATACTAATACTTTCATTTAATGTTTATCTCTTTTTTGTGTTTGTTATTGCTTTTATTATGGATATTATGTTGTTATATGGTTCTATTACAGGTATGTATTTAAATGGTACTTATCTATTGGTTTAGTTCATCTTTTCTTTATCTAATATGATTCCTTTTTTGAATAATTTTGACATTTCAGTTTTAGATATGATGCGAAGGGGTATTAACAAGCGCATTGGGAGGGGAAGACCACCACGATCACAAATCATACGTGATGAGACACTCCAGAATCATCTCAAGCTGAAAATACCACAACTAATGTAGAAGTCACAAGAGTAGAACTAGAGCAACAATCACATGTGGAAATGCCTTTATTAGAAAATGCTACTCCAGAGTTACCTATTGGTTTAGAAGATCAAGGTTTAGAGCATCCTGAGAGCGATAGTCTTGTGACACGAGGGCCTTATCGAGGGACTCCCCTTCCTACAAATTCAACAGATCGGACTTTTCTCAGAGTTATTGGTGATAGGTTTGTGGTTTGGATTAACTATAGAAGCTTTGCATTAATATTAGTAAACTTGTAATAATTATTCTTATGAATTCTACATAACAGTTTTGATGATGTTGAAGCGCCACGAGCTATTACTAATGCTATCAAAGGAAGTTTCCAAAGTGCATGTCCATGTTGGAAGAAACTTAGTACAAAAGATAAGGATGTATTATGGGACTTATTTCAGGTAAACTAAATTGATTTTGTTGTATAATGTTTTTCTTAATGCTAAAATTTTAACAAGTATTGATAACTTTTGATGAATTTCAGAAACGATATACTTGGGATCCATCAGATGAGTATAAGATAAAGGAAATGTGGAATGCTATAGCATCTAGACGATTTAGTGATGCACTTAATCGGGCTAGAAGAGAAGCATGTGAAAAAACAGGCAAACAAAAAGTAGAGGACACAAAAGGCAATGGACCTAGTTGGATACCACCTGAAATATGGAATAAGTTAATTGATGACTATTGGAGTGGCCCTAAATGGGAGAAGAAATCTGAAGCAGCACGTAATAATCGACTCACGATTAAAGAAGGTTCAATTTCAAAGCATTCAGGAGGTTCTATTTCATTTTCCTTGCATCGTAAAAGGATGGTATGTTCATAATTCACTCTTTCACACAATTTAGATGTAATAGACATTCTAAATTCTAATTGTATAGTTAAATATAAGAATTTCTTAGATTTTTCTGTTTACATAACTAATATTATTATTGTAGGAAAACACTTTAAAGAGACCAATCTCTCAACTTGAATTATTTGATCGTACACATAAGAAGGAGAATGGTTTGGGTGAATTTATTGACAAGAAGTCAAAGATTGTTAGTGTAAGTTTATTTTATTATTTAATTATACTCATGATTTGATCTTTACAACTTCTAATGTCTAATATGATGAATGGACTCTTGTAGGAGAAATATACTGAGTCATTAAAAGAGAAGTATGGTGAAGATTCAACTTCACAACCTAGCTTTGATTCAGATGCATGGGTAGAAGCAACTGGAGGTCCTAGTCATGGAAGGTTATATGGATTTGGAGGTAGGGAAAAATTGCACAACATAGTTGGAAAAAGTAAGAGTCCATCTTCTTGTAGTTCAAGTTATGGAGATTCATCATCATCCATTATTACTCAAGAGAAACTTGAAGAGATATTACAAAAGATGCAAGAAGATATGCAAGAACGAATGGAAAAGAGAGAACAAGAGTTGCAAGAAAAAATGGAGAAAAGAGAGCAAGAACAAATGGAAAAGAGAGAGCGAGAGTTCCAAGAAAAATTAGAAAAAAGAGAAGAACAATTGAAGGCAGAATTGAGAAGTCAAATGGAAGCTGTGCTAGCTGAACTTGTCAAGCATCATGGAAATGATCATGGGCACATTTTGGATGACATTTTACATGCTAACTTTCAAATTTTTATTAGACTTCTTGTTTATTTTAGCACTTATGTGTTGACTTGTTTCTGGATTTTATGTTGATTGACATGTATGTGATGTTATCTTTTGGATCCACAACAATTACATGTATGAGTTCCTTCAAGTTTTAAGATAAAAATATTTAAGTGGATTTTAGTATCATGTCATTCATTATATATATATGTAAACAGGTTTGAGATTACTGAAAGAAAAAAACTGTAATGAGTTTACAGTTAATTAAGAGAGATTTTAATTATGAATAAATGAATTTTTATCGCAAATTGCATTGGACAGGGACAGAATTTGCGACAAAATTTATAATAAATAAATAAAATTTTATCCACATTAATTATTAAATCAGAGACAGATTTGCGACAGATTTAATAAATAAATCAATGAAATTAAAAATCATACAAAAAAATAATTTGAAACAGATTTGCGACGGAAACTTAAAAATAAGAATTATTGATAAATTATAGATAGAGACAAAATTGAGACAAAAAAATCTGTCTCTAAATATTTTGTCGTAAATTTTCAAGACAAATTTGCGACAAAATTTGTATTTACCAGAGACAGAATATTCCGTTGCAAATTTTGCGACAGACTTAAAATCCGTTGCAAATATAATTAGCGACGAGGGTTTTTGTGACAGAAATTTGCGACAGAAAATCCGTCTCTGAAAACCTTTTGCAACAGAATTTATACTTTCAGAGACAGAAATTTCTGTCTCTAAAGACCAGTTTTTTGTTGTTTATCAATTATTTCTTTCAAATTTTTAGAAATTTGGATTTCTAAAACTTAACCTTTAAGTTATAACAATATCTCAACATAGATCTTTATAAGAAACTTTCTAATTTAAATAAAATTTATAAACCAAATCTATCAAAGCTTTGTATTGATTCTAATTGCTTGTTTCTTGATGCATCTATTAAAACCAAGCCCAACCATTTTCATGCAAAACAGTCAAAGTCTTTTTCAGGTAAACCAAAAAATAGACCATCTTCTCATCACACTTAGCATGCACATGCACACACACAATGGCTTTCAATGACCATATATACTTTACTTAATTATAAGAGATAATTATCAATTTAATTAGGCAAAATATAACTTCTTCTCTCTCCATGTAGCAGATGCCATATTACATAACATACTACATATTTTCTTCATTTTCTCTTCTTAAATTCTCCAAAAACTCAAGCTAAACTACCATTAATAGACCAAAACTAACTTAGGTAAGCTTTTGCTTCTCTTTTCTTTGTTAATTTGGAAATTGAATGCTTTTATTTAAAGTTCATGATAGCTAAGGTTGAATATAAACTTGTTAACGAAGCCTTGATGTTAGATAGGTTAAGTTAGGTGATGAAATTGATGGTTTAAGTTCTAAACACTGGAGTTACTAGACTTTTGTTGATTAAATAGTGTTGATGTTGTGTATGGTTGGTATATGCATGTATATTTGAGTTATGCTAATTTGAAGTTGTGGAAGAAACATATAAGCCTTATATAGTAGTGCTGAAGTGTGATTGATGAAGATCATAACAAGTGTTTGAAAAGTCTAGATTTTCGAAGTTGGGAAAAGTGTCTTATTAATGAATGAATCATGGGCATGGGATATGTCACGACTCCAAATGGGGGCTAACAGGATTTATCTAAAGCCATCATATCACGTGTGACGTAAATCAGAGAGCGCCTTGTATGAAGAGTGTACAAGACTCTATTATTTATAAAAGTTTATCATACAAATATGATATATATATTACAGTATTTCAATATGGAATCCAATTTTCCAATTTCCCAAGATCGCAGAAAATCGGTATCCCCACAAAATAATGAAATTGGGTTTCAAACTACAACTTACAAATTTCAACAATATAAAATTTGCTTCTAAGTTTACAATATCCTATATCTCTATCTTCATAGAGTTCGTTGGAGAAGCTCTTCACATTCCTAGCCCAATCACAGCTAGTATTAAATCCTACACAAAAATTTGTTGGGGGGGGGGGGTGAGCGAACACGGGTCAGTGAATAACAGACTTATACAAAAGCATGTTATATATCATATGTAATGCATCAATCAAACACATGAACAATTACAAGCTTGGACAAACCGGAATCCAAACAGGATGGAGATTTACGCCCTCTCATCGGGTTGAAGGAAACCGATCCTGAATCACCTACCAGGAGAAACTAAGTACATAGGAATCCATTCTCACAATTATTATCTTTATGTTCATGATGTTTTAAACACTCAGTTCCTTTTTATACCTTTAGAAACTCCATAAGTGTTAGCCATTTCACAGCGATACCATGGGGGCGTCCTTCGTTACCAGTTAGTTCCATGGAATGACAGAACAAGGTAAACTTGCATAGAATAATAGCCTCTTACCTAGAAAAACCAAGTATTACCAAAGAACCGAAATTCTAACACGTAGTAGGCTATCATAAAAACATAATGCAGTATGTGCAAATCATGCTATGCATGCACCATTTTATTTATGAGTTCGAATTTTTAGTCCGGTTATAAGTGTTCAAACTTTATTCAGACACTTAACATGCATCACATACATTAATTTCACAAGCCATTCATTATCACTTTTGGAGAGTAGTATTTGTCAAACAAGTAATTTCAAACAGCATACGAATCCCATAATCCCATAGACACGCGAGTTCATCATTATTATCTTTGTATTTTAGTGCAACTAAACTACAATCACAAACAATGTAATAAGGCTAAGTTACTCACCTGTGGTCCTCGCTAAGTGTTGTATAGCTACCGGAAATCTGGGAATTGATCTATTTTCCTATGAAAGGAAATAACAGAGATTTATTATTGGATTATTTCTGTAAGAGAAGTCTTCCTATAATTAAAGGCGTTAATTCTAATCGCCGAATATTAGACTAAACCCGTTACTTTAATTATTGCATCGTTAAATAATTTAATTAAATCATTTTAGATACCTAAATATTCCGTATCAGTTTTTGATATAGTTTTTATTAATTGCTATCTATATTTTTATTCAAGGGGTTTGTCTTTTCTTAAGTTCTACTGCTTTTAATAGAAGATTTTTATTTATTAATCTTTGCCCGTCAACCTTATCTGTCTCTCAAATTGGTTTTTTTTTTATTTAAGGGTATGTTTAGTATCTTATACTTTTCAAAAGTTATTATAAATCGTATGTAGATATATCAAATTTCTATTATACTTCAGTTTCATTCTTATTTCAAAACAATTAAGTTTAATACTATAATATTATTAGTAATTTAGTTTTGAAACGTTAATATCAATATTATAATAAATACAAGTATAATAATAACAATCATTCTCATACCATTGGTAAATAATAATATTAGTTGGCAAGAATAATAATTGTATTGGTGATAGTATAACTATGGTGACATTAACGTAAATAATAATGGTATTAATAATTTTAACGATCCTTGATGAAATATTAATAATACGGAATACTATACTTAGTAGTCATAATAGTGGCAATAATCATAATTATACTTATAGGAATAACAGTGATGTTGATGTTGGTTTATTAGAGTGTAAAAAATGATTTTCTAGTTTAGGATTTCTTAAGTATGATTCTTATAGAAAAGGAATTTTATTGTTTAATTCTTTTAATTTTCTTTTGATTGTATATTATTTTAGAGGATCTCATTTAAGCCTTCATTCATATCCTAAGTTCATTCATAATTTATAGAGGTATTAATATGTGCAATTTCTATGAATTGGTTCATAATACTTTTCTTATAATGTAGAACTTCTAATCATGCTTTTAAAGCTTGTTTTATCAAGTTTTATGTTCATATAAGGTTTAGAAGCATTAGACATGCATTTAGACTAGATTAGATGAAGTTTGAGTCTTGTTTTGTTCTTTTCACTCCTAAATTCGAATTTATTGTTACCATATTTATAATACTGTAATTGTTTGTTTTCCTTTTCCAACAATATCTAAACATTTCTAACATATCAACCATCTATCACTTGAATACATCCATGGATTAGCAACTCTCTTTCAACTATATAACTTTCTTCAATACTAAATAATTCTTATCCTAAAGTCTATACATAACTATAAAAAGATAGGTTGATAGTTTAGGACTTATCTTGGCTTGGAATGGAAAAAGGATTTTCAACTTCCTTTTAAGCAAGAATCGAACCTATATCAAGGTTAGATGATGAGTTTTACTAAATTATAAGTTAGCATCATTAACTATAATGGGAAGCTTACAAATTCTAACAATATTCTTACCTTGTTAAGCTAAGTTCCCCCCTTGGGATTTTATGATTACTAAGACTTTTTAACTTGGTTTTGGATGTTGTTGGAGGGGAATTGATGTTCTTGATGAGCTTAGTGTGTAGATAGAATATGAAAATAAGCTAGGGGTTTAAGGTTTATCTTACAAGGGTTTTCTAAGCTTTCTAAGTTGAAGGTTGCAATGGAAAAAGAGAAAGGAAGGGCTGGATGCACTTATGTTTGTAGCTGTGTTTTTGGGATATGATTTTGTGAGAATTATGAGCTCCAATTGTAACTAACTTAAGCTTATATACATATACTAAGACTAGGCTAAATTTTAGAGGCTAAGGATAGGGTTTTGGGCTTGAAAAAGGCTCACAATTGCAGCTGGAAATTTCCATGCGAATTTGGTAAATTTGGATGACAATTTGACTTGTTTTGATAGATTTTTGTGGCTATCTTTGTGGGCTTTAATTGTGTTTGTTTGGTAGCTAATTAATGCCATTTATATGTGTTAAAATAGGGGCTTGAATTGTTCAAAAATCGGATCAAAATCGGTAAATCTGAGGTTAAATTTTGGAATTTCTGCTGCAGTTTTGTTGACATTTTCCATCTTTGTTTACATAGTTTTGTGATCAGATTTCCTTTGTTATTTTCTAACCAATACTTGGTGTTTGAAGTGGACATTTGAAGGCCTTTTATTGGTGTTTAATTATAAAAAATATCAGCTCAATGAGCCTAGAATTTACAAAATCGGAATTCAAATTGCTGTTGTATTTTTGTTGGTTTGTCCTGTTGCAGCTGGTGTTGCGGTTATTTGAAGAAATTTCAGTATTGTTTTGGTTGTTTTCTTGGGCTGATATTCTTGTTATTTAATGTTGATTACATGTGGAGTATTTTAATTGGAGTTCATGTCTTTTCGAGTTAGATTGCTTGTTAAATTCGGAGCAAAGTTAGGTAAAGTAAACTTGTGGGGTGCTCTATTTTATGTGCTCTATTTTCATCCAAGAGCTGTGCTGTGCATGTATGTGGAAGGTGTATGTGTGGAATGCAGCTTGCTCGTGTGTGGAGTCTCAGCCATTACTCGTCGAATGCTGCTGTGCGTGGAAATGGATGCTCGGTCATCTCCTGCTGCTGCCTTGTGTGTGGGACAAATTTTGTTTTGCTCCGATCTACTGCACGTGAAGAGCCGTGTGTGGGAATAGATGGAACTGCAGCGTCCGTGATCTCCATACGCGAGGGAAATTCTGCTGGTGATTATTCCTCCCTCCGCACGTGAAGCTTGCAACTCAATTCTTCCATCTATGCGTGAAGAGCTGAACGTTGGGACGTGCTGATGCGGCTTAAGGATTCCAATTTGCTAAACCACCTCTGTTTCATGCATGAAACAACTCATTTTGTTTGTTTTTCATTTTTTTATTATTATTATTTTTTGTTCCGTGAAAATCTATTCCTGGCTTGGAGAATTTAGTTGATTTCCCTTCTGTTCACAAGTCTCCTTCCAGCGTTTTGCATTTTGTTTTGTTTTCTTTATATATATATATATATATTTGTTTATCATTTGACTAAATATCTATAATGGTTACATAAGAGTTTTATCGGAATAGAATTTTCCTAAGTTACTACGAAACTCTACATTGTTTGTTCGTACAAGTTTTTAGTTTCGAGTTTACACAATTAATTATTTTAAGTACTTTAACTTACACAATTACATTTTTCAAGTTCAATAAATTGATTTAGGAACTAAGTCTTAATAAATTCATAATTCCTAACAAGCATGCCAGGAAGTTTGAAATTTTTATTTTAAATTTAAATTAGTCATTATTGATCGGTGTTGATATCCATTATGTAATTATAATCCTGGTAATTCCTCTTTGGATTTTTGTTTTATACTAATAAGTACTGTTAATAAATTATATTTTATCGAGTTTGGAAATTTTAGGGCTACTTCTAATTATATCTCGAATTATTAGTTCAAGATTCGAAATCTCGTTTTTGGTATCTATTAAGGTCAAGGAAATTTGTATTTAGGTCCTTCAACCTACGAATGAGTTTATTACAATTCATAGATCTATTTTAAGATTTTTGTTGAATCATATATTTGATATTAGTTTCACATTTGCCAATTTGTTCATTTTCTAGTTGTGAAAATCATTAAAGGTTACGTTGACAATTCAGGATTTTAATTTCTAAAAGTTTAAAACCTTTTTAATTAGAATATTAGTGTAATTTGAATATTCAGTTAAGATCTAAATTCTTAGATATCAATCTAATTTTTTTTATCTTTTCGTATCCTTTGTAATTCCACTAATTTATCTTTAGTCTATATTTTTATAACTTGTAGGTTCTAAAAATTAATCGTCTATTATTGTAGTTTTAAAGTTATGATTTATTTTCTAAGTATTAAACTTAATAAAAAAAATTCAGTAATTTATATTAATGATTGGTTATCGTTGTTTTATGAGTTATTTGAAATCATAAAAGTTACAGTTTGTATTTCAAAATTTTTTGTTGGTAACGATTCTAATCTTTGTAGTTGTAATCAATTTCATTCCTTGACATTTTTAAATCGAGAAAAATTTGGAGTAATTTTTACTACTTGTTCCAAATATTTATATAATTCTATATTACATTTTTAGTATTTGTTAAAATCAGGTTACGTAAAATTAGGGGGATTACAAGATAAGGTGTAGTAGCATATGGTATGGTGTTTTTGGTCAGTCATAGACATGACTTAGGCCTTAGTAGCCTCAGGTCAAGTTGTTTTGGATGATCACAGGCGTGATCCATCCCTTAGTAGCATTTGATGTTGGTGTTTTAGATGATCACGAGCATGATTCGTCCCTTAGTAGCGTTTGATGTTGGTTTTTTGGATGATCACTCATGTGATCTATCCCTTAGTAGCGTCTAATGTTGGTGTTCTGAATGATCACGAGCGTGATCCTTCCCTTACTAGCCTCTAACCTTGGTGTTTTAAAAAATCATGAGCATGATTGAAGGATCCCTAGCAGCAACACTATTTTGTAATTTAACCATAACTTTTTTATCTGAAATCGGATTGTAGTGATTTGAGAGGCCATGTAAAGCTTAGAGAGAGAGCTATAACTTTTAGGTTTTAAGTTTTGAGAGATTCCAAAAGAGTAAAGGCTTAAAATATAATTGTTTCATATTGTAATATATTCAAATCAAGTTAAATACCTATTTTACTAGTTAAATGAATGTAGTTGAGCTTAGCATTTTATAATTTCTTAAAGACTAGTAGACTAAGGATCTTATGGCACAAATTTAGAACGTTTAGACACTACTAGAAATTCTTGATTAGTTATATACTTAATAATATATGTTTATTATTTTATAGGATCCATCAACCAAGATTTGGACTTTTCGATAGACTACTACGACGACTAGCTAAAATGCACGAGTGAATAATAGAATCTTCTCCTATTGTTTGTGATTGTAAAGTAGTGGTACATATTCTTAATTATAATCAAAATTGTTGAATGCATGATGATTGGGGATTTTGTATGTTATATGTTGTATGAATGAACGACAAATTATAATATTCAAAATGATAACTAATTGCTTGATAATGATTATATAGTTTGAATTGATTTTCTGAAATTGAAGTGATCACTAAATAATTTGGAATCAAGCTTATTGGACCCTTAAACTTAAATGGACATGAATTGCATGATGAATTGCATTTGCACAGTATTCACGTTACATGTTATTATTTTTATTCTGTAGTACTGTTTTGTTGCATCTAGTAAAACCGGTAAAGGTTACTATTAAGTTGTCAGCTTCATAGGAACTAAGTCAGCACCGAAGAATATTGCCTAAGTTGGAGTTACCCATTAAAATATTAATACTTAGCAGAGATTTTAAATTATAAGTGAAGTTGAGATTGTGTTTTATTAACAATATATGATTTTGAATTAAGTCCTCTTTTCTTAGTTCTTTATTTCTCCTGGATGTGAATTATTTGAGTAAGTTCTTCAATCCCTAAGAAAGGGCATAAATCTCTATAAGTTTAGATTATGGTCATCCAAACTATGTTTGTTACATATAATTAATTGATGCATTGCATATGATTTTTAATCAAACATTGTTTGATTTTGGTAAAATGTGTTATTTTTATTGAGCTTGTTGTGCTCACGCTCCTCTAAAATGATATTTACAAAATTAAGAGGAAGACTAAGGCCAAGACCAAGACCAAGACCAAGACTAAGTTTGGAGTTAGTATAGAAAATAGAACAATGTGATTATGGTTTTGGAAGAGAACTTTGTGTATGTATTGGGCTTTGGAGACAAATGTTGTAATAGTATAAGTCTATATTTTGTAATTCCTTTAAAATCCTTTTGTTATGAATGCAGCGAAGATTTTATCATGGATAAAGAATGCTCTTGCCCCGGATGCATCTTGCAAAATTGGAAAGAGCCAAGGGACTGGACTATCTTGTCAGTTTCTATGTTCATTCAACCTTTTCAAAGAGATAGGATCTTGAAAAAAAAAAATACTTTCTACTCCGAAAGGTGACATGAGTATACAGGAGTTATAAAATTGGATGACTGGCATTTGGGATGACTTGGCTATGCTGGAAGCTGTGGAACTTAGTCGTTCCAACTCTTTATTTCAAATTCCGAAGTCCTTGAACATAGAGTTTGTAATTATTATGTGATAGCTTTAGACCTTGTAAAGTTGTTTTTATATATGACTTATATGTATGCAATATCTTTCTTATTCTATATAACCTTCGGTCCTATTATATCTGTTTATGCTAAGGGACATGTTAGTTGTACAATGGTTATGTACCTTCGTAGATGCCTAAGTTGGTTACATGATGCATCATTATAACTAAGATACTCTGTGGGGGGTGTGATAGGTAGCCATCTATAACCTCAAATAAACCATAAAAAAAGAAAGAAAAGAAAAACAAAGAGAAATTCATCGGGTTTACAATCAAGTTGTTAGAATTAGATGAGTTTTTCTTTTTAAATCCTTTAAATTTCTAAAGCATGAGTGATTACTCACCTTGAGGGTTCATGCCACCCACTACCACGAGTGGGTTACATAACCACATTTAGAGGTAAGTCACAACCAATCAATGATGTGACTACAAATCCACCCTCCTAAGGTAAAGATATTGGTAAGCGGTTTGATGGTGTGTAAGGTATGACCCTACCCCATAAGATATAGGGTATTGAGTTTTATGCCTAAAACTTATCCTCTAGCATTTTTTTGCCCACTTATATAGTGTAAAACGTATATGGTATATGGTGTATAATGGAACCTTTAGATTTTCTATTTTTTTATTAAATTTCAATTTTATTATAATATTTGGTTTATGTTATGTGTAAAACTACCTTATTTTTATATATTACTTATAAATAACATATGGAAAGAAATTTAATAATAATTTTTTAAGATCACATGTTTAATAATATGGATAAATTATTTGTGTTAAAATTAAAATTATAATAAACATTTGTTGAACCTGATAATATAATATCAACAACATTGTAGAATGCTTTTCAAATTAAAAAATAAAAAACTTTGAGGTACTTTTGTATGATTATTTTTGGAAGATAGATAACACTTTTGTATAATCGAAAGTTTAAGCACATATAATAACATAATAAACACTTCCATAATAAAGTACAAGTTTTTTCAAAATAGAAATTTCCAAAAGATAGAGCCTATAAATGATAATCTTCAACAAAAGTGACCATAAAATGAAAAATGAATTATTATTTATTTCTCATTTATTAATATTATTTTATAATTTTTAATAAGTAGGTGACACAACGTAATATTTGGAAATTACCACAATCTATTGGTTCATGCATGATGCGATCTTCAATTATTTGTTGATTCTTTGAATACTAATGTAAATGACATCCAAATTCAAAAACCATAGAGAAATTCGAATTTTGAGGAAGAAGATAGAGTAAGACAGCTCATAAATTGTATTATTGAAAAATTGGATCATTTTTTAGCCATAAGGCATACGTATAAAAACAAACTCGAAAGCTGCTAAAATAGAACTTGAAAACTGCTGAAAATAGAATGTTCTAGAACTTACAGACATAAAGTAAATGAAAAGACAAATAAAACGCCACTAATAGCATATAAAACTGAAGTATATAAAAAGTTCTACAAAACCTTAAACCTGCCTAAAAATAGAAAAACTGTCATTTTGAGGGCTTAAATGATGGAATTTGTCCTAAAACTAGTGTAGCTCACCACTGAAAGTGGTGGTTTCCTCTTGTTGGCTCCTCTCCTTTGAGGAAGGGACTTGAAATCATATAATTGTTATGGACTAGCCTCTATCTCATTTTTTCATTTACTTGTTTGCAACAACTTCCACATCATTAGTAGGTAGATGACAGCCTGGATGCTCTCAATATAATAAAATACAAGTTCAAGGATAGGTACATGATATGGAGACTTTATGCTCTTACCCTTCATTGTAGGATAAGGTTTCAAAAAAAACTAATTCACACTCTAACATGTGACTCTCAATACTCACCCAAATTCTACTTGATCAAGAAAAGTACGAGTGGTTACCCTACATGATACGGCACCATGTACAGAGCTACCCAGTCACCTCTAGATGAAGGAAGGGGTGGTTAAAATATTATTTTTTTATTTAATAATTATCTATAGATTAGAAGATTCCACGTGCCAATGCGAATAGAAAATTACAAGGTTAACATAAATCCTAATTTATAAAAAACGTAAAACGGTAAGAATCAATTGTGGGGAAAGAAAGGGGGCCAAAAAAAAAAAGGGTAAAAGTTTTAAGGTCTCATTGAAGGCTAAAAGCGTCCGCTTGGAAGGTAATCTAGACGCCGGGGGAGAGGGGGCGATGGTGGATTTGGTACTTTGAAGGGGTCATGTTGACTTTGCTCTTGTAGAGTCATACAACAGCAAGACTGATTCTAAAGTATGGGGGGAATAAATTCTTATCTATAGAGGGAACTTTCCTATCTTATTAGTTATAATTAAATAAAATTTAATTTATTGACTTAATGCTGTATTTCGTTCACACTGTTGCTCGTATCTTTTTTAGTTACCATCAAGCAAAAATTCTTTAGAACAGCTTCAGATGTTGGAAATTGTATCTCACATTCATTCCAAGTATTGGCCCCGCGGTTGCTTGCTGGAAATACGCATCTGGAAGGTCATATTGAGGAAGATTGTAACTTTTTACGTGCAATTGAACCTTTTGACTTCTATCTTGACGATAACATTTTTTAATTCACAATTCAAACATAGACCTTCTCGAAGGAGTCATTACATTCCAGTTTTTCATATGCTCCATATATCTTTAGTAGCTATGCAGAAAAAAAAAAAAAAAAAGAGGAAAAGTTAAATGGTTACTATTTAGTATTTTATTATTAATTATTTCAAGCCATGCATGGGTATTTTTCTAATAGCTAATTGAGGAAATATAAAGTACCTTTACAATAAATTGGTTTATGTTTTCTTTTAAAATATTAATGATCTATAACCTTCTTTATCATACAATTCTTAAGTGTTCTGTAAAAATTCGATAAGCCATGCACGTATCATAAAAAAAAAACCATATATTCTAACAGAACCCTTAATAAGCTTCCAAACGAGCCATGCCAAGCTAGGTTTTTCAATACTCAAGCTTGCTCATTTTAAAATTATTGAGTTAAAGTTTAAGTTGAGCTTTTTATCGAGACTAAAATTTACCAGCTTAAGCTTTTTATCCAGCCTTAGCGAGCTTTTATCGAATCTCAAATTCAAGCTTGAACTCGAATTATTTATATAGAGAACTTAGGTTTCCATTTTTCTTAGCCTAAAAAAGATGTATAAGAGCCACTAAAAATGTATACATATATATTTGAATAGAAATTAGGTTTTATTATTTTAATTATATATTCATATATAATATATCATAAATATAATTTTCACAAATTTGCTAATGAACTTATACACAACCTTTATAACGAGACCAAACGAGCTTGTTCACAAACTTAAATTGAAGATTGGGATCAACTTGTATAGATGAATAAGCTTTACTTTAAGTTTGAGCTTAACTTAATTTCCAATCAAGTTCAAGCCGGATTGAACTTTAGTGGCTTGCCTTATTTGCATCCCAACCACCAAGTGCTATAACTAAAAGCCCCTCTCTTCGTTGTTATTTTTTTTCTTTTTTATTTCCCTTTTTTTCCTTCTATGTTAACTACAAAGTGCAAAGGTTAAGAAACTTCAAATTAGATGAAAAAGGCAGATCTCGAGTTTGTCATCTAGAGAGTTATGTTTTGTTTTGTTTTTATTATATATATATGTATACATATATAGTTGATCATGTCATTCTATGATATTTTTATAGAGAGAGGGAGAGAATTTGACCGTGTAAAACTACTCTCCATCAATTCGATGTGTAGACCAAAATATAATATTAATATATAATAGGATTATTACATGACTAAATTACAAAGTTATTTATGGATGTTTAAACATGGCATGCACATGCTGGCCAAAAGCCAAAACGAAACGGAACGTAACACGCATTTGTTAATTATTAGGAGTGTGCTACCAAATATAACGCATATAAGGTAAGATTAAATAAAATTTTGAAACTTTTTCTATGCTATTATGACTCTTAAAAGTTAAAATAAGAGCAAACTACTAAGACACATAAAAAAATAAAATAATCCTCTTAATTTTTTTTATAATTTTTAAAATTAATTGTAATGAATGTGCTATTAAATATAACACATATAAATAGGTGAGATCAAATAAAATTTTAAAATTTTATTTACGTTATTATAATAATGATTTAGACCGTTAAAAATAGAGCATTGTGTGGCCTATTGTGGTGGTTAATTTCATTCTGTAGCAATGGAATTTTTGTGAGTTAGTTTTAGGCAAGTTGATTGGTTGAGAAAATACTATCAATTAATTTGTGTTTTATAGGAAAAAAAAAGGAAAAAGAAAAAACAGAATGCATGTAATTTAGTTGTTTAGCTGCCACTGTAATCATTCAAGTTTATACCATTTGAATATAAAAATCAGAAAGTTTTTGGAAATGTTTTAAGAGAAATCACAAGAATTACTTCTAATTTTTCGCGTTTTAAAAATATTGCAATACAAACAATCTAATTATTGATTAAGGATTTGAATTGTTATTAATAAATTTTTTAAGATACAATTTTCCAAAACTTTCAGTAATGTCCTGCAAAAATAAAATGGTAAAATTTAATATACATGTGAAAAAGCAAAAATAAGACATCTTGATTTCTATATGGTCAAGATGACCATGTTATTGAGAATTATAAAACATGCAATTCCTCACGATTAAAAGAGTATTAACACTGTATATTTTATATGCACATTGTTATATATATATATATATTCATATAAGAATTGAAAAGCGAATCTACAACCTTCTTTTGTTGATTTATTGTGTAGTGAGAGTCAGTGTTGTGTCGTTATGTGTTCTCTTAAATTTAGAAACAAGTCGAGTCAAATTGTTGGTTGTCTGTCGTCTTTGTTGAGTTTAGTCTTCTTAAAAAATCAAGTAATGAAGAATGAAATCACTAAACTAATTCTTATTGTTTTATATGTGCTATATTACAAGGAATATCAATCATGTGGTGTTAATGAATATTGCAATGTTTCACACTACCAAATCAAGAAATAAATAATGAACAATAAATGTTTATGAAAGAAGAGATTAAACTTAAGCAATAATAAATCTGAATACATTTCATGAAAATAGAAATTTTAAGAAATATTAATGAAATGTTTATAAAAGGATAATACTAAACTTAAGCAACACCAAATCCTAAAATATTTTATAAAGCTGAAAATAGTACGAAATATCAAATAAATATGATAAAAGATCAAAACAATGTGATTGTAATACCTCTAATTGATAATCTTAATAAAAGTGAATGATTGATGGAAGAATAAAAAAAATTATTTGGAAATAAAAAGTAATAGCCAAATATGAATTAGAGTTTAATTTAGAATTGAAGTTAGATAATTTAAGTAGGATAGGCAAAGTAAATTATATGATAAAATTAGATGGATTGACATAATCAAATTAATAAATAGATTAACTAAATTTTGAGGTTTTAAAAATTTCCTTCATTTAGCCTTTTTTTCCTTGGCTATCCTTTAAAAAAAAAACAAGTCCTATTTTATTTTGTAAATTTCAAACTAAAATTAAAAAAAAAAAACTCTAAACTCTTGGAAAATTTCAGTTTCAATGTTTAATAAATTTGTAGATTCCAAACTTTAGCTTTTTTCATAAATTGATTCATCTAATTCTTTACAATCATCAAATTGGACCCTTTTTCTTTCAATTTACAAATGACCCAAATTTCTCAAGTTCATTTACCGAAATTTATAATAAACTAGCTATTTTAACCTAAAGTCTATTTTCTTAGTTCTCATAAATTTTGAGTTCACTGGTTATTTAAAAATATCAGTTTTAAGCCCGAACTCAAACTAAATATCAAGTTTTTTGAAATTTAATTCCTACATTGGATTCTCAATTCAAGCTATTGATTTCTATGTTATAAATTCTAAAATTATTTCCTAATTATTTTTTATATTTAATAAAATTATCTGAAAGGTTTAAGCTTTAATCTTTTATAAATATATTTCATCCTCATCCTTTAAATCTCTTTTTCTTTGACTTTCTTTTGCTGCCATTTCTTTCCTTCTTTCTTCATTTTATGGTTTCTATTTCCTCTTTTTTTTTCTCCTCTCTCTCTTAATTTTTAACCATAAAATCTCAAATCCAACAAGATTTTAGAAGAAAATGAAGATGAAAAATAAGATAGAAGTTGAAACATATGCATGATAAAGCTTCAAGAACTTATGAGGAGTAATGATAAAGAAAATCAAGAAATTGGGTTTTCTACAAAGATAAGTTTTGCTTTTTCCTTTGTTTTAGTCGTTGTTTTATATATATATATATATATATGATAATTGATGCTAGATTTAAGTTGGGTTTGTAGAGAAAGCCGATGAATAGAAAATGTATGAGCATGTAACTAAAAAGTTAGCATATTTATGCATTAATGGTGATGTTTGATGAAGTAATATGGGTTTAAGAGTGTTAAAGTTGTGAAAAGGAGTTGTATGTTGCTTTTATGATGTGTAGTTTGTAATTCTTGGGTTTTTGCCATAGCATGAGTAAAAAATTTAAAAGAATTAAAAATCTTAATCTAATTTTATATCTTGAAATAATAAATGTTTTGGTAATACATTAGTTAATCTTCTACAAATGTTCCAAGGTTTGGTTGTTTTATGTGTATTAAGGATGTTGAAATTTTATTTCCTATATTTAAATATTTTCCAAAAGTATCAAAAATTTATTTACAAGCTGTCTACCATAAGTTTTAAAGCATGGACGTATTATCCTTTCTTTTCATAAAGTTTTTTTAATTAAATGTTGAAATGATAATTCCTAGTTACACCATAATTATTATTATATTTTTATGCAAAAGAAAGGTAATCATGAGATTTTAAAGTTTACACCAATTGGACGTTGTTGTTTTCAAAAAATAAACATGATATTTTTTAAATCTACTTTTCTAAAATATCTCTTGTACTTGCACAAAATTTTTCTTCCAAACTTTTGTATTTTAGCTTGAAAACCCCCAATATTGCATTTACAAGCTACATAACTAGTGTTTTGAAAAGAAGAAAGTGAAGTAATCACAAAAAGCACCAGTGCATGTGTACATTTCACTATTCACGCATGAAACTTCATTTTTAGCATATATCATGTTTTAGAAAACTGAAAAACGAACCTGCTTTACTAAGAAATGTTTAAAATAGATAAAAGCCTGCTTTTTGAGTTTGTTTAAGCTTAAAATGAATAATGTCTATTATATGTGTGTAAGTAAAAGTTATTCGAGCTTATTTGAACAAAGAATGACAAAACATGTAATAAAATAGAGTAAATCAATCCTCTAAGCTCTTATGATGATCTATAGATAGGTATAAGGAAATAAGCCTCATGTTAGATCATAAAGCTTAGAAGTTGTTGTGTTGGGTTGCTTTTATGCGCGTTCTATACTAAGAATTGGTATGAAGATTTTGTAAAGAGTTTGAGTTGTTTTGGAGGTTGCTTTGTGAGGTGAATTAATGCAAAGCCTTGTGTAAATGGTGAGGGTAAGTTTTGATGCACAATTTCTATAGTGGCTTAAAGTCGAGCCGGCAATAGACACTGAAGGTCGTTGCGCCTAGAAATATGTTTAAGTGACGGAGCATAGTGCCCGTCGTGGCCTATGATTGATCCCTCAATGTAGCTAGTGATAGATACTGAGGCTTGTCACGGACAAAAAAAAAAAAAAAAAAAAAAAAAACAAAGTGCATGGAACACAGTTTCTGTTGCGACCTATTGTCAAGCCCTCAACGTGCTCACGACTTGCAGCACATGACCCCCAGTTTGTTGAGGCGTGACATGGTTTTCTCATAACAATATACCTTTGACCCTTCCTAAGTTGCCCTCTACCCCTGGTTTGCTTAGGCGCGAGCTTAGTTTTGTGTAGTAATGTGATCTTCGACCTAACCTAAGTAATAAGCAATGATGGAGAACATAAGAATTTTTTATTAGAATCTAGGACACTTAAGCTCTGATAAGAGTTTTATCTTCTTGTTATGTGTTTAGTGATGTATGTTTGTGTTGTTCTATAGGAGATTTTAATTAAAACCTAAGTTTTTAGTAGACTACTACGATCTCTATGTAGGATGAATAAGTGGGTAACTATGACCTTATCACATTTTTCGTGCTTGTAATGTCGTTACATATATGCTAATGTGAATATAATTGGCTATGTGTGGGAAATTGGGTACTCGTATGCTATTTGGTGATTATTTTTGTTGATAATTCACTATAATAAAAATCCATCACACATTGCTTGTAATGATTGGATGGTTATTGTTGATGAGTGTTTACTAATTGATTGGTAACCTTAATAAATTGAATTAATCCTATTCAACCATTAATTAAATGAATATGCACTTCACGAAGCATAATTGCATTAGCCTTTATGAAGTATGCACATCACATATTATTATACCTATTCTATGGTAATGCTTATTGAGATCTAGTGAATCTTATAAAGGTTACCACATGGTCGCCAGTTCTACAGGAACTAAGTAGGCTTGAAGGATGTCACCTAATGAAGGCTGGTTTGGAATGATAATACTTAAGGAGTTTATTAGATTCTAAGGTGAAGTGGTGGATATGTTAATAATACATATATATGAGAATAAATGAGTTTTAAAAAAAAAAACCATCCCTCCTTAGTTATCTTTAAGGAGGATTTTGAGGTTATGTTAGTAATATATATGTAAATAACAATAAGTTGAGAGGATTCCCCTTTCCTTAGTTCTTAAACTCTCTTGGGCGTGATACTGGCGTTGGTCCTTTAACCCCCAAGAGAGAGTGTAAATCTCCATTAAAAAAGATTCCGATAATCCAAATTGTGCATATCATATGATTGGGTATTACATTGTATATGTCTGTAATAAAACTTGTTCGACATTTGCTTGATGTGTGATTTGGTTATGTTATTCACTGAGCTGTGGATTAGCTCACACTCTTATAGTTTTTGTGCAGGAATAGCTAAAGCATTGGGAATGGACTAAGTCTATGTGAGAAGAACCCTTGAATATAAAAGACAAGTTTGGAATAAGAATTAGATGGATAGTATAGTTAGTGAGATTTTGTTTCATGTAAAACAAGTTTAGATTATGGAGTAGACTAGTTGTGTAATGGTCTAAAATTTGTAAAATGTAGATGCTCTTTTCTATTGTACTATTTGGTGGGAGATATCGATTCTTTGAAATATTAGTGACTGCAGGAAATCGAATTTCCTTTATTTATCACAAATGTGATTATATATTAAAAGTTTACAAAGTAATTATTCAGGTAGAATCTTGCATACTCTACCTTGCAAGACGGTTCTTATAATGCAAGTGTGGACATGATATAATAACTTTAGGTTAATCCTGACAGCTATAGCAAAAATTCTATGATTCCATTATTTTCTTTTGATAAGATGGGTCCTGTCGGTCATTTCACAATTAGATTCATATCCAATCATGATCACACTACCAAAATACTTAATATATTAATAGGTAAATTGTGTGGATCTTCCAAGATTAAAATAGAAACCCTATATCTGCTCTTCAGCCTCATACGGATTAAACCTCCTATAGAAGCATTTCCTGATGAAGGATTAAAGGCTTCTGTATTAAGCTTTACCCATCTATCAAGAAGATGGTTCCTACATCTATAATGCCACTCTCTAGACACTTGCAGCCTTAACACCACCAAACTAGCATTGCCAAACACCTTGTCATGTTGTTTAACAGCCATGCTATGATTCAAGTGTTCAACAAAATTTTCATCAAATAGAAATTTGTGTCTATGATTCTAGATATAGTAGCATCCAGTACCAAATAAAACTGTCCATGGAATTATATTACTATAATAATCTTTTATCAACAAATTGGGCTTGAACCATTCATCAAATTGTAGGCTAAAAAAGCATCACTAAGCTCAGTCGGCACTAGACAATCCCAAATACTCCTAGCCATAACACAATCTCTTAGAACATGAAGTTATGATTCAGGATGGGTACAACAAATAGGATATAAAGGGTTATCCACCATATTTTTCCTCCATCTTTTTTGTTTCTAAGGAGCCTGTTATGGCTAATGATCCATAGAAGGAATCTAATCCACTCAAGACCTTCCTAGCTCTAAACAATTTTCCATAGACCATCCTCCATCAAAGAATCATAACTTGCCACTAATTTATAGGCTGACCCAAGAGTGAAAGCCCTTAATTTGGTCAATTTCCAATATAATAGGTCCAAACCATCTTCAGCCCTTGGAGGTTTTACTACAAAGATATGTCTTAAAATTTGAGCAGGTAACATTGAAGTAAACTCATTCTAATGCTATTGTGCATTATTAGTCACAAAAAAATTCACAGGTCTTCTTAGAACATCATCTAGCAAATTAATAGTGAGAAAATCAACAAGACACCCAATAGTAGGGATCCAACAATTGCTCCATAATCGAGCACTAGTACCATTGCCCAATGCCCAAAAATAACCCCATTTCAATTTATCCCAACTTTGTTGATACCCCTCCGTAAATTACACTTTTTAGTAGTCTAAGAACAAGAAGACATAAAAGATTTAATCCTATGCTTTCTAAGCACTTGATTCCATAACAAGTATTCTTGAGAAAAAATGCCTCAAGCCATTTTAGGCATGAATGCTTTGTTAACCCATGCCATTTTCCTCAAGCCAAGATGTCCACTTAGTTTAGGACGACAAAATGTATTCCAATTTAACAAAAGCATTTCTTTTTACCTTTTTTATCTCCCTAAATGAGATTTCGACAAATGGAGTCAATTTCTAAACAAATGGAAATGGGAAATAGATACTGTCTACATGGAGTAAAGAGGAAGAGCACTTAATACTGACTTGGCTAAAGTAGTACAACCTACCATAGAAAATGGGAAGGTTGAAATGCAAAGCACCTTGTTCTACACTTGTCTACTAGGTAAGAGTAAGACTCTTTTGAGGTTCTCCCATGAATAATTGGAACATTGAGGTACTTACCCAAGGATGGAGTTATCTTAAAACCAAATTTAATCTTGGACTTGGTTTAACGATGCTAGTTGAATTATGGGGTTTATATCATGGTTTGATTCTTTTTGGGCAATTTGGCTTTAAGAAGATTTATGTAGAGTTGGATAATCTAGCGATGGTGCAAATGGTGCAACAAGATAATGTTAGAGTTAATGATGTCTTTCCTTTGTTTCGTGATATGAAGGTTCGTCTTGGCAAACAATGGGAGATTCAGCTGCAACACACTTGTAGGGAGGGGAATAGAGTTGTGGATGCTATGGCCTGTCATGCTTTCAGTCTCCCTCAAAGCTTTTTTGTTTTGGATTCAACTCCTTTTCAGGTTTTGCATGTTTTGGTTGAAGATCTAAGAGGAGTTTCTTTTTCTTAGAGTTGTTGTTTCTTAATTCATTGGGCATGCTGCCTCTTTTTCTAAAATGAAAAAAATTATGTGGACCTTCCTTGAAAACTTTAGAAATTGTTTGGAACCCCATATTTTTCAAAAGTTAATACTCGGAACCCTTAAAAGTAAGTAAGTAAATTGCATAGACCTCTCCTAAAAACTTTAAAAATCGAGTGGACCCCTAGTATTTTTAAAAGTTAACACTTACATTTCTAAAAATTGACATGATGATAATATATAAATTTTTTTTTATTTTCTTTTCATTACATATAATATGTTTAATTAATAAACGTTTCAAAAAAATTTAACAATTTAAATAATAAAATATGTAAACTTTGTTTTTAAATTTCTTTATTGCCTTTTGAAACAGGCATCTAAAGTGCAATTTTAATAATTTTTGTAATGAAATATAGTGTCACAAAGTGTGCTTTAAATATAATAAAAAACTTTTCTAACATATTCATTACATACTAAAGTGCAATTAAGCAAAATTTATATCTTATTCACCATGTCAGTTTTAAATATTTTTTTCTAAAATAATTAATTCTGTAAAATTTCTAATAAAAATTTTTAAGTATTTTTTTAAAATTATTTTTCAATAAACATATTATATATGTAGTGCACATTAACACCAGTTAAGCAAAATTTATATTTTATTCATCATGTCAATTTTTCAAAGGATGTAAATATGACTTTTGAAAAAATTAGAAGTCATGTAATTTTTGGAGTTTGTAGGAGAGGTCCGCGCGGTTCACTTGTTTTTAGGGGTTCAGATAATGACTTTTGAAAAACTTAGAGGTTCATACAATTTTTAAAGTTTTCAGAAAACTATTGCACAATTTACCCTATATTAATTACTATAATAATGATTAAATAATCAACTATATAGTTCTATGTATCGAATGAAATATCCTCAAAATTGATGCTACAAGCATAATAACAATAAAAACATAATAAATTAATAGACAATAACAATCATATTGGAAAATATATATGTATATATATAGCAATTGATAATGATAATAATAGTATTCAACAAATATGATAAGGAATTATTAAGAATAAATAAAATAATATAACAACTAGAAATGTAATAACATATACAGAAATAAATAATTAATAAAGGAGGATAATAATTAATATGACCCACATGCCATAAAACAAGAAGAGGTAAAATAGACAATTTAGATTGTAGCAAACTAAATCAATACAAAATATAAGGGTATTGAGGTAATTTTTATCTCAAATATATAATTTATATGTTTAAGGCATCTCACTCTTATATAAAAGTCTTAGTTTCCTCTTTCCTTTTCATTATTTACATTATAAGACTTCTTAAATAAGTCATCCTCTCAAAACTCTCTCAAATCTTCATTCGAAAGAAAGCTCAATTTCACTCTCTTTTAAGATTAACAAACTTATATAAAAAGATTTAAGAGAAAAAGGTAAAAAAATGTCATAATCTCTTTAATTGTTTTATCAACAATACGAATACATAAATTAACTTACGATAATCAAGGATTAAGAGGAAAAAGGAGGAGTGCTTGAAAAGCCTCTTCAATAACAAGCCTTGATTAGTAGTAGTAGTAGTAGTTTGTTATAGTGTTTTTCTTCATTATAGGTAAGTAATCCTATCTTTAAATTCTCGATTTTGATTATGTGATCAATGATTTAATGTTAAAATTATAGATTATATTATTAGTTCTATAGACCTAGGAATAGATGATCATGATTTGATTGATGAGTCATGGGCTAATTTGTAAATTATAGATATAAGGATAAACAAGGCAAAATAGCATCAACTAAAAATGTTAATGATGGTTTAAGATAAATGATTGAATGGTGTAATTAAAGATTATATTTATAGATCTATGGATTTATGATTAGGTGATGAAGAGTTATGAATGTTTTTGTTGAACAAAAGCTAGAAAATCATTGAGCTGTAAAATCTAAATATAATATTAAATGAATTTATTTTTGGATGAAATTTTTAGGAATGATGTTACAACGCGTCAATGTTTGAACTAGAAATTTTTGTGATTTTTGAAATACATTTATTTTAAAAAATTAAATTATAAAATAGCAAAAACAAAGCAAAATAGAGTTTTGGACAGTATAGTGGCCATAAAGTATAGGATTAAAGTAGTAACTTTTTCTTCTTCTCTTGGGGTGAGAGTATGATGGTTTGAACTCTAAGTCTATTTTAATATTGTGTAAATAACTGGCCAAGAACCGTCGGGATCATTCTCAATTTTGCGAAAACCAATTGGTTGATGTTGTTTTTTCCCTGTTCTAACCACATTTGAAGTTTTTAATTTTTAATATGAATTGATGTGTGTGTGAGTTAGTGTGAAGTATATGTGTTTGTATTAGTGAATTTGAATATTAGTATAAGTGTTATTGATATTTATATGGTGCTTGTGTTGGTGTAAGTGTAATGAAGTATGTGAAAATTTGTTTAAGACAAGTTAGTTATGCTTAATGTGTATTTCGAAACATAGCAGAAAATTTGGATAGAAACAAGCCCCAAAAGCATTGATTTTAAGCGAAAAATCAAGCTAAACCCATGCCAATTAAAGCTCATGCTTAGGCAGCCCCTAAAGTCAAAGTTTAGATAAGCATTAGCCCCATTTGATGAAGAAAACAACCTCTAAAATTGCCAAAAAATTTTACACGAATTTCACTATCTTCTTCTCTAGTTTCTCCTCCTATTTCTTTCAAAACCCTACACTCCAAGCCTTAAACAAAGTGAAGGTCATAAGCCCAAGTGAAACAAGTGGTTCAAGTGTTTTTCTCCAAAGTTTAAAGCCTCTTAAGGTATGTGTGTTGTTTGTTATATGTATATTTGTTCGTAGGCTTACCTATGTGAATAAGGTTCTAATGCCAAGTATGTGGTTGGATGTGTTTTATCTATTGATGGTAGTCTAAGTAGTTTATTGATAATAAAAGAGTTTGTAATATATGTAAAGCATGTGACTTGAAGTGTTTGGATGATTGAAGTGTGGATAGTAGTGTTATGAAGTCTGTAGGTTAAATGAAGTGGGGTATGGATTTGTGTTTGAAATGGTGAATATGAGTATTTGATGAAGTTAAAGTATAGGTTTTGTGTGTTAAAAGGAGTTATACATATAGGTTAAGGTATGGTGTGGGAAATGAGTTTGAGTGAAGTTTAGAAATGAAAACTTTGGCAAAAAGTGTGTTTTCAAACAGAGGAGGTCTGCAATTTTTTCAAAAATATATGTTGCAGTGTACGCTGCCTCAAAGCTACTGGCGTAGGGGTAAACATCGCCAGCATACACAGCAACACTTCCAGTGTTTGGGGTATCTACGAGCGTGGACCATCCCCATGGAACTCTCAGAAATTTAAAAAATTTGAGTTGAAGTCTATACAAGGTCGATGCCACCGGCATAGATCACAACACTGCCAGCATTTGGTTGAACAACGATGGCAAGAGTAGAGTTTTGGTGCAGACTACACCGTTCCAACGTCGCTGATGTTGAAGGCCGGCGTGTCCCCTGCAATTTTTCATTTTCAAAACTTCTTCAAAACCATTCCTTTAGCTTATTAAATTGTCTTTTGAGTATTTGTTGAGCATATACAATGTTGTATAATATATAAATACTATGTTAAGACCTTGTGTTGAATTTATTTGAATTTCTTTGTGTTTTGCTTAGATTTAATTAAGTTTATGTATGAATTAAAATTTGAATGTTGATTTGAGATGATTTTCTAGAAACAGTGATAGATCATCGCTTGGATATCCCTATTGATTCCCTATTTGATTCAAGTACATAGTAATGTGTTTGATTTCTTGCTTAGGTTAGGCATAACTAAATCTACTCTAATTTGAGATAAAACTTAAGTTGTTTGAATTGATTGTTTATTATGCCGTTGAATCTAGTTCGGGGAAGGGCACCTTACTCATATTGGGGGCATGGTAGTTTAGGCGCTTGGGCCACCCTTGTCTTTATGATAAGACTTTTATAAGTGACAATGTGGGTAGTTGATAGGGTTATTGGTATTGGTATAACATTTGTTTATTCTTAAAGAGAAATAATATGATTTAATTCAATCGTTTATGGGAACATTTGAATTAGGTGATATTATGAATTAAGTTAACTAAAGTTGTGAAACGACTGAAAACCCTAGAGGAAGCTACTTTTTCATTCATGGATATATCATCTAGGAGATATAAGTCCCCAAACAACTTATATCAACCCCTGAGCATCGATCATTACTCATGACCCAAAATATCCTGGTTATCTAGGGTTTGAATTCTCTAATGTTGTTTGACTAATTAAAGAAATATATTAACTTGATGGTTGTTGCATTTGCATATAGTTTAAGCTTATATGTTACTTGCCTTTGTTTTCATTACTTGCGTACTAGGCCTTTAGCTCATTATTTCATATTTTAGGTATTGATGACCATGATGAGTTCTACACTAGTATGGGGTATGCAACGGATTTTGAGGACTTCCTAGATGATTGAGAGGATTAGAACGACCATGACTTTGATGGAATATTTTTTTATGTAATAGCATAGATAGGAAGACATATGTAATATTTATGGTAGTTTTGCTAAACTTATGTATTTTGTTAATGGCTTATTTATAAGCCTTATCTGTAATATCTATATATACATATATGTCTATAATGAATCTATATATTATATGTAAATGGCATGATTTCTATAAAGTTATATGAGTTGATAGTAATTAAAATTTGTTCTTATAAGAGATTTAGGTAAACAAATATCCAAACTGATCCTGGTAATCAACGTTACATGTAACACTACAGGCTATATGTGGTTGGAGATCTAGATTCACCTATTTTAACTATAAGGGTGAGTTTGGGTCTTTACATTTTAACTGGTAAATAAAGTCACAAATTTTTTTTATTAATTAATCTATATTTTTGTTGTGGTGGGCTTATTGTATATGTTCTACCAACAGTTTTTTCAAGGCCATAATTAGCTATCCATTATTACCCCCCAATCCATCACCTGTTTATTTTATTCCACAAATGTGGTATCTAGATAAAGAGAACATAGTTTTGTTGTATTAAATTTACAACCTTTACGTTTTATTGGCTAAACAAAATGACGATGTTCATTAACATCCAATATTCAGCCCACTTCATTGGTAATAAGAAAAACTATTGATATATACTATCACTGGACCTATTTAGTGCAGGTAGCAAATTATATATAGAGAGAGTGTTTGTTGAATTAACAGACTTGTATTTGTGTGTGTTTAGTAAAGCATCACTGTGTATCACAAACACTTTGCCACTAACAAGCAAGATTAAGATAAGTGCCGATAGCAAACGCTACTTCAACTCTAGAAAACTCTCTTCACATTAATTGAATGATTTACTACTCTTAATGTTTGAGTGGTGTTATATTGTTGTTGACTTAATGTTGGATGATTATACATTGCTAAAAGCATTTTATAGTTGAGTTATGAAGTTATTCCCATTAATACAAAATTGGAAAATGGAAATACTTATGAAACTCAACAAGGAAGACCATTTTTTGCAGTTTTACCTGATGGAAAGGTTTAACTTAAAAATTTGTTAATATTTATAGTTTCTCTTAATGCATTATTTGAAAAACTGAAGATGCAACTCATCCTCCGTTTAACAAAATTTTGCCTCCAAATTGAACCTTTTTTTTTTTTTTTTTTGCTTACACTAATATATGATGTTCTGCTTCAGGACTAGAAATTCACCACAGGTTCAGAATACAAAGACAATCAATTCCACTTGAATAACCGTAGAGGAGAACTATCCTCATTATCAATTACTCTCTCTTTTACTATCAAGGATTTTTAGTGATTTCATTATAGATATTAGGATGGAAGAAAAAAATCATGAGTTTTAATGGTTTTAACTTTTAAATATTTGTGCAACTCTTTTCTTACTCGTATGTACTTGGTTAAATTGTCTTGTAGTGGAACGATATCAATTGCTAGTTTATAGTAACAAGAAGGATAAATCCACAAACAGCTTATACCAATATATAAACCACACAGCCAAGAATAACATAAAATTTCTACTAAAAAGGAATTTAAGAACTCCACAAAATCTCTTACTGAGGTCTCTAAGCTTTTTCCATCTCTTTTTACCATTGATGTAATTTTTCTCCCATTACAAAGAAAGTCATAAATTATTTTATTAATTAAATATATTTTTTGTTGTTGTAGACCCACTAGTGAGTGTCTCGCCTAATAGTTTCTTCAAGACTCTTATTCCACTAACTTTTCAATTTATTTCACAAATGTGGCATCTAAATGATGAGAACTGAATTTTTCCATTTTAAATTTATCACCATTATCTTTTGTTGGATAAGTAAATTGGTAACGTACCCCTTTTTTGTAGTTTGCCTTGATTGAAAGTTCTTTTTTTTTTTTAATTATCCTATTGGATATGAGTTGTCAATGACATGACTTTAAATTCATATTATGTCTAATTTTCATTCCCAATTTCTCCTACTCTTTTTGAAAAAAAAAAAAAAAGAATTGCTTGTTTTATTTTATTTTATATTTTGACCATGACTCATTTAGGTAGTACACTATCCTATTGTAGTCCCTTTTATCATACAAGTGGTTAATTGAAATGAATGTGTGCTAAGTGTTTCTACTTACATGATTTCACATGAAAATTTCCATTTTCCTTAAGTAGCATTCTAAAATTAGGGTCTTTTATAACCTATAATATGTGTGTAATGAGTATGGTCATGTTAAAGCTTGAAACGTTCTAAAAATCCATAATTTACATTATAAATAATTCCAAAATCACTCATATATTAATTATGCCAAATAATGCTTGATTATGTTCTTGTAATAATAATCAACCACATATGTATCTCCACTATCTAGAAATAATGGGTACACTAATATAAGTCCATCTTGCCAAACTATTAAAGATCAATAAGCACTAAACCTTCACTAACAATGGTGATTGCAATACAATCCAAAAAGAGTATCTCAGCTCAAGCAACAGAAAAAGATAAAAAAAAAAAAAACTACCCACATCAATGTATAGATCACCCAACCAGAAATAACATACAAAAATTTCAACTCCAAAGGAAGTCAATATCTTCTCCATATTTCTGATTAAAGTTTATAATTTTTTCCCTTCTCTTCTTGCTACCTTTGTTGTATTTTTGGTCTCACAGTCACTATTATTTATTTATTTTTCTATCTCTCCCTATTTTCATGTCTTCTGTATGTATGTGTGTGTGTCACATTATTTACATGAAGTCACACATCTTTTGACTTGTAGAGATAATCACAAATTATTTGATTAATTAATATATATATATATATATTGTTGTTGTGTAAGACCCACTAATGAGCGACCCATCCAATAGTTTCTTCAAGGCAATAATTAGCCACGTAGATGATTATCCCTTAGTCCATCAATCATTGGTTTATTTCACGAGTGTGGCATCTACATGGTGAAAACTTAGTTTTACCATGTTGAATTTACAACCATTATCTTTTGTTGGTTGAGCAAAATGTTGATGCACCCTTTTTTCTAGCTTACCTTAATGGAAAGGTCCTCATTTTTTATGATCCCAATGTATGTGAGCTTGCAATAATATGACTTCAAATCATTCTTATTATGTCTAATCTTAATTCCTAATTTCTCATTCTCTTTTGACAAATATATAGATATATATATATAGATTGCTTGTTTTATTTTATTATGTTTTTTGGCCTTGTCTCATTTATGTTGTACATTATCTTATTCAAGTCTTTTTATCATACGCGTGCTTAATCAAAATGGATGTGTTAACTAGTTCTGCTTACATCGCTTATTGATTCAATTGTTGCACCCAGCTTGGTTTCATTGATTTTCACATCTATTTTTCCATTTTCCTTATGTGTCCATGACAAGTATTACTATGCTAATGTTCAAAACATGATAGAAATCCACAATTTAAACCATAAATAACACCAAATTCACTCATATATTAATAACTTCAAAAATACCATATTACATACTTGTAACATAGTTAGCCACATAAGTATCTTCTTATAATCTATGAAAATTCAACAAAAAACCCAGAGAGTGCACAAACCAACACTACAAGTATTGTTCATTATGACTAAAATTTTACTCTATAATAAATGCTAAACACATATTACATTACCATTTGAATTAAATACACCTAATTAAAGTCTTTACTTTAAATACAACTGCACATGTATGATCAAACAATCACACATTCACATGTGAGCATAACACTAATTCAATAACCATCATTTTACAATCTTTATGTTAAGTCAAGCAAGTAACATAAGGATTACTTAGTATCTCGCTAAATGTATATAGAAATGCAT
>JAMXBD010004790.1:0-42167 GCA_024138025.1 Combretum micranthum
GACCTTTTGGATATAAACTAAATACTTAACCACTACATTAACTTTAAATTTACATTATCATTACTTTTTATAATATACTTTTATTCATGAATTTTTTTCCTATTTTATAACATACAAAAATTTAACTTTTTCCGAGTTTGGGGTGGGGAGGGGGTGAGGCCCCTGCTGGCCTCTTTGGATTCGCCATGCTGCTACTACTATAGATAAAGTACCTCTAATTAGAATGAGGATATGGGAAAACGAGATTGATCTAATCGCATGAGTATGATAATTATGAAGCATGCCACTTAAAAGCATTAGAGGATCTATGTGTGATAAGATTTAGATGACCAATGAGTACCTTTAAAATTGTAAAAAGGTTTTGCTAGGAATGAAAAGGCTAAAACCTCGTACACTTTTGGCAAAACTAATTTTTGTGAGGTATAATGGAAAGGGTAACATAAAGCAATACAAAAGAGATGTCTCAGTGGCATCGAAATGCAATGCACTAAAACTAGAAATTTCAAATGCTTATCGCTGCACTTAGTTTTGATACTGCTACTACATAATCCAATCAATTTAAGTGAACTATAACTATCAAAGAGACCCTTGGTCCTTAAATGAGCTTATTTCCCATTGTGTTTGGGAGAGGAAAGACTGAAGCATTGATATGTCGATAAACAAGTTAAAAATCTAATATTAATTGTATCCTACAATCACTTTATGATAAGTATAACAATCCACTTTATAGTATAGCAATTAATATTAGGTATCGTTCTTCAGAGATCTTTTTCAAGTACTTGTAATCACCTTAATCCTATATTCTAATTAAAAATATCAATTCTCAATGTTATTATTATTATTAACTTCTTATTATAATTAATTAATCACAATCAAGATTACTTTTCTTAAAATATCAAATTCAACTTACTCTAATCTTTGAATTACCATACTCATTATGTAACTTTTACCCTATAATGATATTTTAATGCATAGATTATCTTCTCAACCCCATAATTCCTCTATTAGTTTAATATCTTTCTCAAGATTATTAAACCTTAATCCTAGATTAGCCTATTGAAATCTCTTTCAATTAACAATAATCTAGAAATCGCATTAAAGAGTAAGGAATCTCTAATACAAAAGAATCATGTTTACCTTATCTCTAGGTGTGCATGTAATTCTTTTCATCTATGCAAGATCTATTCATATAAGCAATTTATCAATTAACCTATATGAAATAGATAATAAATCAACATGCAAGCAATATCAATTAATGACAATAAGAGAACATAAATGAATTTAAGAAAACTAATCTATTATTGGAAAGACTAATAATAAGAAAGTAGGTTTTCTAAGGTTAGAGTTATAATTTCTACTCTTTCATAGCTAATGCAATTAAATCACAAAATCTATAAGAATAAATAAACATAAAAACCCCTTATGATGATCTTCAATAATCTCCAAAGTTATGAATCTTCCATAGCATAGCAATCTTGAATATATTCTCTCTTCTTACTCTAAACATTCTTGATCCTCAAATATCTCAAAGTGAAAATATGGCAAAGGTTGTATCTGGTACAATTGAGAATTTCCTTATATAATCTTTGTAAATCGCCTTTTCCAACTTGTTTTCTCTTAAATTGGGACTCTATTCATTATTTCCTCTCTCTTTGGCATAGGATGATGTTTATCTTGTATCTTGCGATATCTTCTTCAAATAAATCTGGAATAACTTCAAAATGATATAGCTTTAGGTCCTATACGGTGGCAACCTGATCGTGTACTCACTCGTTTAGTATAACAAAATGCCTCATTGTCACACAAATTCACCACCTACACAAACTTAAACACAAATGGTGTTCTCATTTGTATGGCATACCATAATTCTCCTCTATTTCTCGCATGAGTCTTTAATACACTTGTGTACTCTCTTGTGGACTGCATTCTATTCCACACATGAGTTAAGTCGTTTTCTCTCCTGTAGTCTACACTTTTCCATCTTTCTTCATCTTGAAAAAAAAATTGCTTCAACTCATCCAAAATTCTTCTTTTAAGCACAAATAACTCCTAAAAACCTAAAAACAATTACTAAACTCATTAAGTACCTTTTTCTTTAAATACTCATATAATCTAACATTAAAAACTCAAATACCCTTCTTAAATAAAAGTTAAATCATAACTTTCAAATTCCCTCACACTTAAGCATTCACTTTTCCTAACGATAATCAACCTTACAATCAAAAAGCAAAAAATCATTCTTCTTTTAAAGGTATATACTCAAGAAAATCATCATCCTCTCACTTAGGTCACATTAAAGCTCAAACCTTTCTTCTGCATTCAATTATATTTTAGCTTCTACAACTTAAATCTTCTTTTCTCCTTCACTCAAACCTTATCTATTCATTGTACTTAAGATACTAAGTATTAGAGTTCAAAAATTAATCTAAGTAAATCAAAATATTACCATAATCATTTAAAAAAAATCTATAGTAAAAATCAAACACAAGATTAACCAAGAAGAATGATATTCTATCGCACTTTGTACATTTACCAAGGAGTATACACTCCCTTCATTCATTTCTCTAAAAACACAATCAAGAATAAAAGTATATTACATCCATTCATCTCCTGGATTTTCTCTCTTTTTATTTCATTCCTCTTCTTTTTCTTCATTTTTCTCATTATTATTTTCGTAGGCAGTTCATTTGGAACATTTTCTTTTTATAGTTGATAGAAGGGAATGAATCATTACTCTTTGACGGACCAAAACCCACACTTAGTAATCCACTTTAATGCTTATTTTTCTTTATTCAATTGGCAATGGAGTCGAACCTCACTCTTCTAAGGGACAGAGATCTGCCCATACTAACTAATTTTGCTGCCCTTTTAATACATTTAAGCATGTATGTATACATGAGAATTTTCAGAGAAAGAGTTAAGAAAGATCAACAAGAGACAAATTTAATTTTTTTTTTAATTCAATTAAGGACTATAGGACTCTTAAAATTTCATAAGAATGAGTATACTAAAAAATAAACTTAAAACCATAGTTGAATAACTTCTAACCCAACAACCTTGATCTAATATTTCAAGAATTAAGTTGCACAAATTTACGAATTAACTCTTTCGTATAATGCAATTTCAAATATTATTAACAAGCAAAAATTCAAATTAATTTTCTTAAGTGGCATATAACAATTAATCTAACAATTTTCAAATACTTAAGTGTAATCTAGGGAATTAATCTTTAAAAGCACATATTAACCTTTACCTTTTTTTTTCATATCCCCCTAACTTAAATGAGACATTGTCCCCGTTTTGTTCATAATATATGTTACAATATAAATATTAAACATTAATATTACCCTTAGCATAAAACTAGGATATACATATTTACTGACCATATTAATTAAATTACAATATGAATCATTATTATAACATACAAACTAAAAATAACTCATTAATTCATTGCCGCTTTGTCATTATAATCATATTTTATCATCATCATCATTAACAACACCATTTTTGGTACTTCTATTATAATCTTCATATCTTTAATTCTAAATCTTCTGAAACATTCATTCATACTTCATATCTGATATCAACAGTGTCAATAATATCGATTCATCTCGATCTTATTCCTATAGCTCTCTATATCTATAAGTGGATCAACTTCCTTCATAATAACAATTTTATTGGTTTCCTTACACTCTTGAATAAATACTCAAACAATCTATATTCATTAGATTAGATATATCTTCTTCAACTTTTTGCTAATCATTAGATGTGATTTTTAATAATGAAGTCAATATTGTAGTCTGCTCAAGTTAAAGAAGTAAATATGGTGCAATGTCACTTATAATTTGGTAAAATTCTAAATCATGGAAGTAGAGTTCTTTTTCCTTAGTTTTGATAAGTCGTTAGATCTACATGAAGTAAAATTGCACATAATCATATGAAATTGTGTAAAATCATGAATTTGAGGAAATATACAAATAAACCCATGATTCTACCATGTGATTACACAAAAACAATTGTATATCCATTTTAACTCAAAAGAAGCTTGTTGAATTGTATACTCACATAAATATATAAGCAGACTTGCAATTTTGACAACCACATATGTAGGGTTACCTAAGTTACCAAAAGCCTAGTGATGGCAAAAGATACATCTACATTGGCAATGGCAAGACAATTGGGGTTGATGTAATAAGACATCTTAGATTGTTACTTAGAAATGGTTGTTTGAATTTGGATGAACTTTTATTTTATATTCTTTTACATAGAATTTGATTTCAATTGTCACATTGGACAAACTTGAGTTATTCTTATTCGTTTAACAATAGCTAGTTTAGTCTCTTTTATGATTTAAACTACCTGTATTGGTTCCTTTTTTAAAGTGATAATCTATATGTGTTGGATATTGTTGCCTCATATAATGAACATTGCATATTAGTACTTGAAATTTAAATCATAAATTAAAAAACAAGAATTCAATTGCATTATGGCATAAAAGATTAGGCCACATCTCTAAAAGGAGAATAAAGAGACTAGTGTCCAATGGCATTTTGATTCCCTTAATTTTATGGATTTTGACATGGATGTAACTTATGTAAAGGGGAAACAAAAACATGTTAAGAGATTAGGTGTCAATAAGGCCATAGATGTCTTAAAACTAATTCATACAATCTGTAGACGAGTCATTACGGCTTATTGGAATGGTTAATAGTAATTCATAATGTTTATAGACAAATTTTCGAGATATGGCTACCTGTATCTCTTTAATGAAAAATTTAAATCAATGGATGTTTCAAAAAATTATAGGGCTAAAGTTGAAAATCATCTTGGCAAAAGGATTAAAAGTGTCAAGTCCGACTATGGTAGTGAAATACTATAGTAGACATGATGGATTAGGTAGACAACATCTAGGTCCCTTCTCTAATTTCCTAGAGGATTGGGATATTATCCACATTACACCATGTTTGGTTTACCTTTAATGAATGTTGTTGTTGAGAGAAGAAATAGAATGCTTCAGTAATGGCTAGGAGTATGATCATTATTCCACCTTACTAAAATCACTTTAGGAAGGGGCATTATAAACTACAACATACTTACTCAACATGGTACCTACTAAGGCAATAAAAAACCTCCGACTAAGGCACTTACAAATTTGTGGATGTCCAAATGAGGCTATGCCAAATCAAAGGAAACTAAACTCGAAGAGAATTAAATGTTAGTTTGTATGGTACTTTGAAAGATCCATGAGTTATAAGTTTTTATGATCCCATAATTAAGGTAATTTTGAGACAATAAATGTCAAGTTCTCTAAGGATATTGAGTTTGTCGGAAGAAGATAGAGTTAAGGAATTTGTCATTAAAGAGGAATTTATTGATATCCTCTATTATTATTGACGATGTTTAAGATTAAACCACAATACTTGACATTTCTTAAGAAATAGATCCAATACAAGTAATAATAACGACTCTCAAGATTGATTATATATTTCCAAGAACATGAGGATGGAATTGGCTGATGGAAGAAGATTTAATCAACTTCTATTAAGCTATGGAAAGTTCAAATTCACAAAAGTAAATAGATGTCATAAATGAAGAGATAAAGTCTATAAAGGATAATAATGTATGGGAACTTATGCCATTGCCTAAAGGAGTGTCACTTATTGTTTGCAAATGGATATTTAAAACCAAAAGGATTCAAAAGGTAATATTAAAAGGTACAAGATATGTCTTATAGCGAAAGGCTTCACACAAAACAAGGCACTGGTTATAAGAAGACATTGATGAGACAATCTATATGGTGAAATAGAAAACATCGAATCAGAGACTCAAAGAAGATGGTGTGCAAATTAAAGAAATTCATCTATGACTTAAGCTAATGTCTCACTAATGGTATTACAAGCTTCATTGATAATTGTCTCATTTAGTTTTTAATCAATGTTGTTGATGATTAAGTATACCGTAGTTTCAAAAAGAAAAAGTTTATTTTCCGAATATTGTATGTCGATAATATATTGCTCGCCATCAGTGATATAGGTGTACTATAAGGAAGCAAGAAATTTTGATGAAGGAATTTTGATATGAAAGATCTTGTGAAGCTTCTTTTGTATTAGGAATCCAAATACATTAGGATTATTCTCAAGGTATTCTTGGAATGCTTAAAAGAGCTATATTACAAAAGTGATCAAAAGGTTTGTCATACAGAATTGTAAACCAAGAGACACAACTATAGCCAAACGAGACAAATTCAGTTTAAGTTGATGCCCCAATAACGATCTCAAAAGTAAAGAATGGCAAAGGTCCCTTATGCTTTAGCCGTAGGAAGTCTTATGTATGCTTAGGTATGTGTGTGTTTGGATATTATGTACTTTGTCTGGATGCTAGGGTGACATTTGGGTAATCCAATAGTGGACCATTGCAAAGCAGCTAAGAGAGTTATGCAGTTTTCATAGACAACCAATTACATGCTCACTACAAGAGATTAGATCACTTGTAGATCATTGGTTTTTCCAATTCCGATTTTGCTAGATTTTAAGATGTTGGGAGATCCGCATTAGGATTTATTTATTTGATTACTAAAGGAGCACTAATCTAAAAGAGTGCTAACTAGATGCTCATAACTTCCTATACCATGGTAGTAGAATTTATATCATGTTGTGAGGCATCCATCATGGAATATGATTGTAGAAATTTGTCACTAGGTTACGCATTGTGAATAATATTGAAAGACCACTAAGGATATGTAGTGATAATGAATCAACAGTGTTGTATTCCAACACTTGAAGCTTAACGAAGTCAAAGCACACTTACATTAAGTTCTCGGTTATGAAAAAAGGAGTTTAGAATAGTTAGGTATTTATAGAGCACATAGGGACAAACTTGATAATTGTAGATTTTCTTACTAAAAATTTACCATCCAAGGTCTTTCATGAGCATATTGCTTATATAGGTGTTATATATTTTTACACTATGATAACTTATGCTAGAAAGTATCAACATTTAAGAGTAAGTTTATTTAAGATATGTACGTTTCAAGTAGTTAAAATGATGTATCAACATCTCGCAAAGTGAATCAAATAAGGTATCAACATTTTGCAATGTTTTTTTTAAGGTATCAATATTTTGATTAGTTTTCAATTAAGTTTCTTAAATTTTCGTTTATAGTCAATCATTAATATCTTAATCAAATCACTTTGTAAAACATTGATACCTCTTTTGAACCTCTTGAAATGTTGATACCTTAAATAAATTTATCCCAAACGTTGATTTCTCTTTTAAACCACTTGAAATGTTGATACCTTAAATGAACTTACCCCCAAATATTGATATATTTTTAATGTAATTTACCCTTTTAAGATATGTAGTTTTAGCAAGAGTTTGTATTTTAGATATTGTTCCTTTTTATAGACTTGTTATATTGCTTGCAGACTACGCAATTAAGCTTAAATTTTGATTATGAGGTTATTTTCAGTTATAAGATTTCTCATATAAACTAAGGTATAAGGTTAGACCATTTGGAAATATGCATGCTATATCACATTATATGTAATTTCCATGATGCACATCTATATTTAATCCATGTCACTCAATTGTATCATTATATGTGGTCATTGATAGGGCTATTTATGACAAATGTAGTGAAGCTCACTTTAGTCCTATGTTAATGTGACTGATGGACTAAATTGTTCTGGGATGCATTCGGTAATGATAGCAAAAAATTTTGAGTATTCATATGGTTTATGCACAATTATAAGGTCACACGCATATATCCCAAATGGGTAATTTTTGGGTTTATTTTTTAAATATGCCAAATGTGCTTATATCAGTTAATAAAATAATTGTGTAATAAGGCTATCATATTGTATAAAGTTCAAATAAAGTGATGTAATAAGGTCATGAACTTTAGTGCATCATATAAAATATGAAATATTATGTATAAAGGCCACACATATTGTTTCATATTTTATGATGTTAAGAATAGGAGAAATAATAAATATTAACTTATTATCATGCCTCAAAAGATACCCTATTCTTGACAGTCTGCCACGTACAACATTAAAGCTTATGAATGACTTCTTTTAGTCATGCATAAGTTTCGACACCATATGCAAGGTGTACTTTCACAATAAATAGGAGACATCAGTGGAGCATGTAGTTCAAGAAGATAATAATACATGGCATACAAGAAACATTTAAACTTAAACTTACATAACTTAAAGATTCAAATCTTACATCATCATAGGGGTGTTCCCCCATTTAAGTCTCCAAAATATCACTATACTATCATAGTCTTTTCTAAAATAAAATAAGCATAATTAAGAGATTTTAAAGGAATTCTATTCTATAGTCTTCGGGTAGAATTCCTCTAAAAGCTCTTTAAAATCCATAAGTCTCATCTGAGTAAAAGGGGACCTTGGGTACAAATACAAGTGAACCTGAAAGCAAAAATCTATTGGGGTATAAGCAACAACTGCTTAGTGAGTACATTCTCATAATGATGTACTCGCACAAATAATTAAGCAAGTTATTGTTAAGTAAGTATATGAAATGCATCATCTATATGAGCAAACAAACACATATGATTCATCGAAAATCATATGTTGAATGGATTTATGCCTTCAATTTGGGTTGGGGGATTACAGGACCATATGACCATAAAATATTATAGATTTTTAGGCTCTTACATACCACATATTTTTGTAGATTTTTCGGCTCCTACTTACCTCCACTACTATTCTTCCATCCTACATGAGGGTATAGTAGCGAAAATAATGTAACTCACTTCGTGTCATGTATGATCAAATTATTATTTCATCCAACATGAGGATATATGCAAACGATACATCATGGCCATTTCTTTAAACTTTAGTCGAAATTATCCCCGAGAAAGGGTACGTCAAATTCTTTGTCACATAAAAAAAATAAATACCCTGAATGAGTATTTTATATAGGTCCTACTTAAATTTTTAACTCTATTTATTCTATTCGCATCATTATTCCTGGTTACGAAAGTTTCATATTAAAATGGTAATAACTAGCTCATTTTATCTCGAAATTTCACATATGAATAGTCGTTTTTTACCTACTTCGAATGCTCTATCTATTTCTAACGTTATTTTTAATATTTAGAATATTTAAGTCTCAAGACTCCCCATAACATGTTGTGTCTAGAAGTTCTAGACTTTGATCCTTTTAAATTTTCAAAGTTTTCCTTATATGGACTCTTCAAGGCAAGTATATAAAATATTTCTACTTTTAGAAATCATATAGTAACAATAATAGTTCATAATATATGCATCATCTTAGTAATGTTGCTTAAAATAGAATTTTTATTAAAATAATCTCTATGGAATGTTGAAAGGTTTAGTTTTATGAAAAATGACTTTTGAACTCATAATAAATTCTCCTTTCGAAAAATTTTGTAAGCATGAAAATAAGGAAAATCATGGCTTAATATTTAGTTTGAAACTTTGGATATCTCATAGTTATTTCAAAACTTCATTTACAATTTATTTTTGTGAAACATGGATTTTACTTGTTTGGGTAGAAAATGCTCGTGGTAATTTTTTTTAGAAATTCCTTTAAGTCTTGGCATTTTGAAAAATTTAGGTGAATTTTTTTTAAAATATTTTTTCTTAATGAAAAGATTTCCTATGTATTGGAAATAAGATTTTTGGAAAATATTTTGCATAACAAAAAATTATCAATATTTATGTTTTTTTTTTTTAAAAAAATCATTTTGACATAGTAACAACATCACTTCTGGTCATATATGTGCATGAACTTAGAAATTTATAATATGAACACTTAACTAAAATTATGATTATAGTAATATTTGAGAGAATGTAAGAATATAGCATAAATTAGCAAATTCATAAAGTTAGTAAAATAAAAACATGAGAGTCTTAACTTGTAATCAAGACTTCTTGAGACTTGAAATAATTCAGTTACCATATGAAACAACTAAAACAAGCGTAATAAAATAAAATAAAGTGTGAGTTATAGACTTTAAACAAGGCTCCTCGAGACTTGAAATTATCCAGTCTCCTTCGAACTTGAACATGGGCAAATCCAATACTAGAAATTGATCAGCCTTATAAAAATATGAAATAAATAAGTATATGAAATAAATAAAGTGAGGTTAATGAGCATTAGGCTCTAATGGATATACGTACTTATATACATACATAAATATATATAAATGTTAGATTGGGAACATGAACAAAATAGATATGGCATAAACATGAATTTACGCATGACATTGTGATATAAACTTAATGTGTTGTTTTGTATTTCCATTCCCTAACATTTGTGTCATGGGAATGTTTATGGAAAACATTAAATGACATACACATACATATATCACATGCATAATATCTAACGTGGTTTAAAGTAATTACCTATAGAAGGAAAATGAAATGTGTATGGGTGAGAGAGGGAGAGAGATGCCATAGAAGGGAGACGAAGAGGGAGAGTGTTTGAGAGAAAAATTTTTGAGAGGAAATATTGCTAGAGTTTAGTTATGGTGAAGGAAAATGTGAAAAAAGTAAACAAGGGAGGTGATATTTATAGAGAAAAGTGAAGAAAAATTAAAGAAGGAAAAACAAATGAAAAGAAAACAAAATTGTGAGAGAAGGACGGAGGAGGTGGTATAGTGGGCGCATAGAGAGAGAGAGAGAGATTAAAAAGTAAGTTAGGTAAAGTATAAAAAAAGTTGTATTGGTATAGTAAATATAAAAAATAAGCATATAAGTTGTATAGATAGGTAAGAACAAGTAAAGTAAGATGAATAGTGGTAAACGGTAATGAATAGTAACAAACAAATAAATTACCGGTAAGATAAATATACACGTATAAAAACTATATCTAATGTTTTTATGATCCAATAAAATTATATATGATATTTTATGAATATCTTAATATATTTCTAGTATAAATTTTTTGTCTTGATATTTTACCTAGTTTTGCATGTTGGGGGTTTAGATGTGGAAACTGATTCCGTAAATGCTCGAAACGATCAAAGTTTTGCTAAATCTAATTGTATTATGGTATATACCATATATCTGATTCATAATTCAAGTTCATACTATTTCTCTATTTTATTCGATATTGTAGGGTTCTAGAAACTATTTGATAGAGTCTAAGGTTTCTAAGTTTTAGGGTTGACTAGATTTGACTTTAGGGTTCCGGTTTTGAATCCGATTCTAAGACCTTGCTTATAAACTATTGTAAAATCTAGGGGTTGTGGTCCCCAATTCATATGTGTCGCACAATACTTATCCGACTTCCCATCATTACACACACACACACAGACACACACACACAGACCAAATCTCCTAAAGGTTGTATATTGACTTAAAAGACTAAACCATTCAAATCAAAGGGATCTTGCGTGTTTTTCCATATAATGGATTCTAGCATGCTTCCTCAATCATTTGTAATTTTGTGTAACCTAATCTTATACATGTGTAATTCAATTTTAGGATGTAAGATTTAAATCAGTATTAGTACAGTAGAGATTTCAACATTTATATGATATATTGGACCATTTTAACGAGTGTATAATGAAAATATATAGGGATTTGATTTGCAAAATATATATCATGAGTCAAACTTAATAGCAATTAGTTATGTTTACAAGTAAATTTCTTTTTAAAAAATTTGAGTATAAAAAGAATTAGATCTATTTTATTGGAATGATTCAGAGAGTTTTGAATAAGTGATTTCATAAGAGGATTCGATAATATTGTTCTACATAGGTTAAGGTATTGATTAGCATCATTATGCTTTCTTAGGTTACTTTTTTATTTATGAAGCCATTAATAGAAATGATTTAGTAAGTTTACATGACACATGTTATATATAAGTGATTAGTAAATACCAATCAAAAATTTAACGCATATAAGCATGCAAATTATGCATGATAATTTTTGTGGAAAGTACCAAATGAGATTTACATACGATATGTCCATATACTTAGCTTGTAATACCTAATGATTTTTTTTCCCATTATGACCATCAAATCCTAAGAATCTTACATGTTGGTATTAGGCGTTTTATGTGGTAATAAGTAATTGTAATCACTACAAATATTCTTTGCTTTCAAATTTGGCTGTTTATAAAGCTGAAATTGTTAGTTTTGTCTCTATCTTTTTACAAACCATACATATTTTCTCTAATTTGATTATCGCAATACTCTCTTTCTTTCCTCTTCTCTCTCTCTCTCTCTCTCTCTCTCTCTCTCTCTCTCTCTCTCTTTCACGTAAAGCTCGTAGATGTATACTGCATATCCATGTTACTTATGTAATAAACCTATACATCCACATTGTAGAATTGCATACTAGTAGGTCTTCAAGAGGATAGGGACGAATCCCCATTTCTCACAAGTATTGGACCATGCACGAGAAAATGGAATAAAAATGTATAACACACACATACACTTCATTATCCAAATGCACCTCAAATTTAATAAAAAGACCATGCTTGTCTTCATATCCTCCATATTATAGTTGTGATTGTTTACTGATGTGTTGGATCATTAAGTTTTAAATTTATAATCTCATTAATTCTAGACCTATACAAGGCAGTGCACCTATCGTGTAATATAGAAATTAACTCGTATATCGTCCTAGGGATCTATATTCAGCTACTAGTAATAACCCGTTAACTATTATCTAGTCGAATCAAATGTGAGATATATGCTAAATTTCTTAGTAATTCTAACTAAAAGCAAGCCCAAAAACCTTATATGAAAGATATGCACAAATTTCTCAAGATATATCAATTCACAAACAATGCCCTTAGTTTTGATCAACCCTAACCCCCTTCATCTTTAAAGATAGATTCAATTGAATGAAACTTGATCTTGAACTATCGGATTTCTCAATTAGATTAATTACTCTCTTCAAGTTAATTAACCCTAACCCTAATTGCAAAAGTGGAAATTTCTTCCTTCACAATTATCAAATTAAAATAGCATGAAGATTATGAACCCTAATTGATAGAAAGTTGAAAAAACCCTATTTCTAGGTGGATTACTCAACTTCGTTGCCTATGAGAGATCAAAACCATTATTGAAATCTTCTTTCAAATTCACAAGAATCAAGTTTGTAATAACTTAGGCCTAAAATCATCACAAACAACAATATAAATCATGAAGTAAACTCAAAATCAAACTTCATTAATTAATAAATAAGTCAATACATGAAGGCTAGGGTATCTTAAACCTAGGGCATACACAACTAGTCTTCTATGAAGAGATTAACAATAATAATAAGTACAATGGAAGAAAGAGAAAAGATCATGATGATAAAACCCTTTTGTAGGAGTGATTGTTGTGAATCTCCAAGTTATAGCACGAATTCTTCTTCAAGAAGCACTCCAAAAAACGTCCTAGGTTTTTTTTTTTATGGAAATACAAGTGAATGAGTTTTTTTTTCTTTTCAACTCAGGGCACGTGTATATATATATATATTAGTATGTACACGACCCCTACATGACCCGTCTATGTCGGGGTAGTGTACTCATTCACTTCACGCGTTTTTCCTTTTTTGGCATATGTATACGACCTATTGTACATAACTAGTGTATGTGGGATCGTGTATCTTGAAACTTTGAATTTTTCTTCAATTTTTCTCCTCCGAAAGTACACTAGTGATATAAAAATACTAGTGTATGGCTAGCAACTCCACAGAAGGCTCCATAGCTTTCCAAATCTTGGCTTCTTTCATTAATAATCCTTTGAAAAGCCAAATTGTTCCATGATTGTCCCTAAAACACAAAATTATTTCAATAACAATCTTTTTCTTCAATAAATCAATTAAATAGCATATGAAATATGCTCAATAATGCACCAATAATAAGGGTCTTAGGATACTTATCAAACTTCCCCACACTTAATCATTTGCTTGTCCTCAAGCAAACAACTAGGGACAATTAAGATCTATCATCAAATATACTCAAAAAATTTTCCACAAAAATGAGATTCACATAATATTCATTAATTCTTTCAGATCATAGCGACTCACTTTGTACCTACCACACCAACCCATCATATAAATGTAATTAGCATACTAGAATCAAGATTGTAAGGCTAATCCAGGTAAGTTAAACTTTACCCTTACCATTTAATAGCAGAATCTTGAGTCATAAAGTAAACACAAATTTAAGCATTAGCAAAAGGAACTTATTTACACTTCACCACCAATTAACAAGTATATAAGCTCTTCAACCACTTCCTTAAGCACAATAACCTAGAAAGAAAGTATATGACATCTATTAATCCCCTGGATTTTTTTCTCTTTGCTTGAAATCTCTATAGTCTTTAAGGGGGAGGTTTTAGCCTCCATTTTTTCAATTTCCTCTGGATGGGTTTTTGCCCGCTTCTTTTAGACTCAAATCTCTTTTATTCTCTTATATATATATATATATATATATCAATTGTGTAAGATGCTTGCTTAGTCAGTAGCGGGGTCAGACTTTGCTCTTCTGAGGTACCAAAGCTCACCCATACTGACTAGCTTTTCATATTCGTTTAATACATCAATTGATTGAGTATTTTCAAAGAGATTATTGCAAAATTATCACCAAGAGAAAAATTTCATTTGCCTTTTTCTCAAAAGGTTAGAAGGGCTCTCAAAGTTTTTGAAAAGCTTATATACTAATTTAAAAGCTTAGAAGTACAACCATTTAACTTTCAACTAAGGACTTTGGTCCATTTCTAGACTCCAAATTCCATTATTAAATAACAAGTAAGATTATCTCACCTAAGTATACTAACCACAATATAGGTGAGTAAGGAACTATGTAAGTCGCTTTTTCTTAATTTAAATGCTAATTTAAAGAATTTTTCTTGAATAAATTTTTTAAGATTCATCAATTACTATTAAACTTTAAAGCACAATTGCAAACATGTAAGTGGGGGACATTTGAACAAGTTCAAATGCAAAACAAAATGATGCACAAAATGATATGCTCAATCAAATATATAAAGACCTGTACCATTCAAGACCCTAATATTCCTTTCAAAGCTACCCCTTCCCCACACTTAATCAAGACATTGTCCACAATGTCTATTAATGTAATCACAACAATGGGAAAAAAGGTAAAGGAATAGAAAGAAGAAAAGGGAATCAGAACTTCCCCAATGTAACATCAGATTCAAGGACAATTGTTGCTGCACCAAGAGCATTAAACGCTTGCGAACCATCTGCCTAAGAAAGAAAGAAGCTAGAAAGAACATATAAGCCAGCAGCTAAACAAGATAACCTATCCTAAACATCCATAAAAAACATTAGAAGCAGCAAGACTCTTCCCACAAAGGGGCTCCAAAAATAGAAAACAAACCAGCAACATAGTCTTGAAAAGAAATAAAAAGATAAACAAAAAAAAGATCCTAAATCAAGTAACATTAAGCAACATCAAGTGAGGATAAATCACTTATAGTCCATAAGCATCTCCCAGTCCAAGTATCTACAGGCTCCAAAAGATTTATGGGCCAGCCGTTGCATTATAGTCTTGGACCAAGGGGTCTCAGAATGTAATGGGGTCGGCCTTCCTTATGGTTGTGATTGCGCTACTTTTTGCTTCTTGGTTAGGGTTTGTGAAGATGAGGCATGTTGGGCTTGTGATGCATGCTGACCTAATCTTAGCCTTCTGACGACTTGCTTTGGTCTTGCCATATTTGCATATGTAGATGATATCATGATTGAGTACAATAGGTAAGAAAAACTTAAATTGATAAAATGAACCACAATAAGATCCAACAATCATAAGAGACAATTATACACGCATTGGAACACAATTGAGTAAGGTATGTTCAAGTTTTGAAAAATCTATGTATACATTAATAAGTGTACAAGACTAGTGTAGGTGCAGTGGACAATCCCAAATTTGAAAAATTTTGATTAACAAGTATAAAAACTTATTTTGAACATTTTAAATGCTATTTAAACTATAATTTCGCCCCATTCATCACTAATTCTTCCAATTTCTCAAAAAGCATAACTAACCCTAACTTTGCAATTCATGTGTTAGAGCATGAAATCCAACAAGAAAACTAGTACAATATGTTCAAGGATCATCTAATTGCATGAAAATCACAAAAGCCCCAATTTTTACAACACTTGACATTTATGCAAGAACCTTAGATTGGTTGAAATCCATAAAATGCATGTGGGATCTAAAGAAATCTAAGTCAAATCACTACATCGAGCATACTACTACATGATATACAACAAGAATAAGACACAACACCCATCACAACCCACTTCAACAACGAATCCAAGCTACTACATGTCATTTCCAGTTCGCGCGTGAACCAATGATAGATGGAGATGCTTGAAGATGAACAAGACAACCCAAGTTACGTGGAAAGAGAAGGGGATGTCTGGGGGAGCTTGTTGGTATTGTGAAGGGGGCTTTGGTGTCTTGGGAGAGTGTATGAGTCTTGAGGAAAGAGATGATGGGAGAAATGAGTGACACGTGCATGTGTCTATATATATGTAGTGCATTTGATGAGTACAGGACCCCTACATGGGTCGTGTACCCCAACTTGTAACACCATAGAATTGATCCAAAACAAACACTACTCCTACAAGAGTCGTGTACTTGGACTAGTGACTCCACAGAATCGATGCAACACATACACTACCCCTACACGACTCGTGTAGAATGACTAGTGACTTCATAGAATCTTGAAAAATTTTGCACCACATTCATGACACATACACGAGTCATGTATAATAACTTGTGACTCCACAGATTCTTGGAAAATTTGTACATTACATTCACAACATGTACATGAGTTGTACAGGGGTAGTGTACACTGGGAAAAAATTTTAAGCTTTAAAAATTTCTTTGAAAATTGATTTTCATGATAGGGCATGACAAATTTGACTTACCAAAAACACTTAAAAAGTGTTTTTATTTTTCAAACCTTTCTTGGAGCTTTTCTTCCCCACACTTAGCTTGAAAACACCATTTCCCACTTGATATTGCTTCAAAACCTGCAATGTTCTGCTGCAATTTTTTTTATATAAACAAGAACAGCAAAACAAAACAAAACAAAAGAAAAGAAAAAGAGAAGAAAAGAAAACTAAAAACCTATTTACAAATGGGTTTACCACAACTAGTTGTTTGGTGTTTGGAGTCGAAACTCCTCTTGACCTTCAAGTTCCGGACTATTACCTATGTAAAGCTTCACTCTTTGGCCATTCACTTTAAAAATTCCATGTTCCAGATGTTTTAACTCCACGGCCCCATGTGGAAAACTTGCTTGACTAAATAAGGACCTGACCACCTAGACTTCAACTTGCCCGGGAAGAGTTTCAACCGGGCATTGAACAAGAGAACTTGGTCTCCTACTTGAAACTTCTTTAGGTGATGGATATGTGCATCATGAAACTTCTTGGTCTTCTCCTTATAGAGTCGCATGTTCTCATAGGCTAGTAGACTCCACTCATCCAACTCATTAAGTTGGAGCTTTCTTCTTAGCCTAGATGTACCCAAATCAAAATTTACCTACTTGATAGCCCAATAAGTTCAGTGTTCAACTTCAATTGGAAGGTGGCATGCCTTCCCATACACCAATCTATAGGGAGTGATCCCTATTGGTTTCTTGTATGCAATTCTAAGTGCCCAAAGGGCATCATCAAGTTTATTGGCCCAGTCTTTTCTATGATGGCTCACTATCTTCTCAAGAATTCGCTTAATCTCTTTGTTAGTCACTTCCACTTGTCCACTGGTCTGAGGGTGGTAAGGATTTGCAATCCAATGTGTTACCTCATACTTTTTTAGAACTTTGTCTAGCTGATTATTACAGAAATATGTCCCCCTTATCACTAATGATATCTCTAGGAGTTCCAAATCATGCAAATAACTTCTTCAAGAACTTACAAACTACTCTTGGATCGTTGGTGGGGAATGCCTGAGCTTCCACCCATTTTAATACATAATCTATAGCCACAAGTATGTATTTGTTCCCATAAGAAGGTGGAAGTGGACCAACAAAATCTATTCCCCACAAATCAAACACTTCACATCCTAAGATGTAGTTTTGGGGCATTTCATCCCTTCTTGATGTATTTCCAACTCTCTGGCGTCGATTACAAAGAGACACAAAGTGGTGAGCATCCTTAAATATGGATGGCCAATAAAAACCGGTCTCCAACACCTTATGTACAATACTGTTGGCACTATGATGAACACCAACAGGGCCTGAATGATAGTCCTCCAAAATCTTCCATCCCTCAATATGAGAGACACATCGGTGAATCATCTAACCCACACAGACTCGAAAGAGGAATGGATCTTCCCAATAATAATGCTTAAGATCTAAGAAAAACTTTCTCCTTGCATGATAATCCAAATCACTAGGGGAAATTCGTGTTGTAAGATAGTTTGCTATATCAGTAAACCAAGGTAGTTTTGTGATTGCTGTGTTCAGAAGTTGACAAACTGCATATAACTTTTCTTCGGGAAATTCATCATTTATGTCTTCCTCCTTTAATTCACCCTGGTGTGGATCTTCTAGCCTTGATAAATGATCAGTTGCTAAGTTCTCTACTCCCCTCTTATCATGGATTTCCAGGTCAAAGTAGAAGTAGCATCCATCTAATCAGTCTAGGCTTTACATCAATCTTGGATAATAAGAACTTTAACGTTAAATGATCGGTGTAGACAATAACTTTTGACAATACAAGATAGGGTCGAAACTTATCAAAGGCGAAGACTACGACCAATAGCTCCTTTTCAGTAGTAGTATAATTTCCTGTGCATAGTTCAATGTCCTACTAGCATAGTGAATTGGCTTGAAGTGCTTGTCATGTCTTTGGCCAAGGACCGCCCCAACTGCAAAGTCACTTGCATCACACATAAGCTCAAATGGGAGGTCCCAATTAGGAGCAGTCATAATGGGAGCTTGTGTCGGTGTCTCCTTCAATAAATTAAACGATTTCAAATAATCTTGATTGAATTCAAAAACCACATACTTCTCCAAAAGCCTAGTTAGAGGTCGGGCAATCTTGGAGAAGTCATTTATAAATCGCTTGTAGAAACCTGCATGTCCTAGAAAACTACGAATGGCCCTCACTGATATTGGAGGTGGCAATTTTGCAATAACTTCCACCTTGGCCCTATCCGCTTCAAGCCCCCTCTGTGAGACTTTATGCCCATGTACTATTCCTTCTTTGCACATGAAATGGCACTTCTCCCAGTTAAGCACCAAATTTGTCTCCTCACAACGGATCAAGACTTTCTCTAGATTGGCCAAGCATTGTTCAAAAGAGTCCTCGAAGATTGAGAAATCATCCATGAACACTTCCATCATGTGTTCTACCAAATCTTCAAAAGTACTCAACATTGACCGTTGAAATGTGGCGGGTGCATTACAAAGTCCAAACGACATCCTTTTGTAAGCATAGGTGCCATAGGGACATGTAAATGTTGTTTTCTCTTGGTCCTCTGGAGCAATAGGGATTTGGAAGTATCTTGACATGCCATCTAGATAGCAATAATACATGTAACCTACAAGCCTTTCTAACATTTGATCAACAAAAGGCAAAGGGAAATGGTCCTTCCTGGTGGCTTCATTCAACTTCCTGTAATCGATACAAACACGCCAACCAGTAATTGTTCTCATGGGGATGATTTCGTTCTTCTCATTAGGAACCACGGTCATCTCCCCCATTTTAGGTATTACTTGGGTTGGACTTACCTATGTACTATCAAAGATCGGTTATATCAATCCGGAATCTAGAAGTTTGATAACTTCTTTCTTCACTACCTCCTTCATGTTAGGATTAAGTCGTCTCTGAGGTTGAATGACTGACTTAAATCCCTCTTCCAGTGGAATTTTATGAGTACAAAAGGATGGATTAATACCCTTTATGTCTTGTATCTTCCAAGCAACGACACATTTATGTGCTTTGAGAACTTTCAACAGTTGTTGCTTATATTCACTGGACAATGCCGAAGCAATAATCACCAGAAGCTTGGAATATTCTTCCAAAAATGCATATTCAAGATACTCAGGAAGCTGCTTCAATTCAAGTATAGGCGGTTCTTCAATAGATGGTTTCAACCACACTTTATCGTCTAGCTTGAGTTTCTCAAACCCCTTTTTAGGCATGAATTCCTTAGCAACATCCAATTTTGTGACAATTTCCTCCACCTCCAGATCCATTATTTTGTTCCCCTTGTCAGCAATCAAGCTCAATTCTACCTTGTCTCGTGAAAGAATTTCCTCAACATGTTCAACCACTGAAGAATCAATAACATCAATAGAATAACATGAATCATCATACCCATGGATTTCTTCATTGCTACAGCCATAGTAACCACAATCCTCATCTCCTATCCTGGAGTGAGTTTTCCCTCTTCCACATCAATAACGGCTCTAGTGGTTGCTAAGAAAGGGCTACCTAAGATTAAGGGAACATCTCCCTCTTCATCAATGTCAAGTACTACAAAGTCCACTAGATAGATAAAATTACTAACCATTACTAGCACATCTTCAATGACTCCTCTAGGGATCTTTATAGGACTATCCGCCAATTGAAGACTCATATGAGTTGATGTGGGATCCGCCAAGCCCAATTTCTGAAAGAATGAATAGGGCATTAAGTTAATACTTGCTTTTAAGTCAGCTAGGGCCTTCTCCATAAATAACTCTCTTACTGTGCATGGTATGATAAAACTTCCAGGATCCTTTAGTTTAGGAGGCAGCTTGTTCAAAATGATTGAGGAGCAATTTGCTCCTATCTCCACAGTTGAACATCTTCTAGCTTTCGCTTATTGGATTAGAGCTCCTTGAGGAACTTAGTGTATTTGGGCATTTGTGAAAGGGCTTCCACGAATGGAATATTGATGTGGAGTTGCTTGAACAAGTCTAAAAATTTTCTAAATTGCTCTTTATCCTTGCTTTGATTCAAATGGGTAGGATAAGGTATCCTTGGTGTGTATTCTTTCACAACTAGAGGTGGTTTCTTGGCTGGTGTGGAGACTTCCTTCTTTGCAACTTGACTTTCTTCACATGTCTTTTTAGGCACTACTGTAGGATCCTCCCCACTTCTACTTGGTAACTCTTTGCCACTTCTCAAGCTAATAGCTTTAGCTTGCTCCTTAGGATTATTCTTAGTGTTGCTGGGAGGGAGCCTGTTTGCCTTTCTGATAGCATCTTAGCTAGCTGGCCAATTTGCATTTCCAAATTGTGAATTGAGGCTTTTTGATTCCTATGCCTTGCATCTGAACTTTGTATGAACTGAGTCAATAACTCCTCCAAATTTGATTTCTTTTCTGGCTGGGGTTGTTGGTTTAAAGATGATGGCATCTGCTAATATGGAAGCATCTGTGGCCTCTGAAAACCTAGTAGGAAATTTGGCCTCAGTGCAGCTGCCTGTTCTGATTCCTTAAATAATCCACCTGTTTAAGCTACTCTGGATGATAACCACTGTCAGATGTCCCTTCATGGTAAAATTGTGGGTGTGGTGGCTGTTGATTCTTGATGCTCATAACTTAGGTGTTAAGGACATCCATTTTAGTAACTAAAGAAGTGAGAAAATCTACCTCATATACCCTAGCCACTCTTTGCTTCCCACTGCTGTTTCCCCATTGATGGTTGTTTCTTGCCATATCTTTAAACAACTTGAGAGATTCTTGAGGAGTTTTTGAATTTAAAGTACCACCAGCAGATGCATCAACAAGCTGGCGAGTCATTTGATTCAAACCATTATAGAATATATGAACTTGTAACCATGATGGAAGTTGGTGGTGAGGACATCTTCTAAGAAGCTCTTTCCATCGTTGCCAAGCATCATAGAGAGTCTCAATCTCATTCTAAAAAAAAGATGAGATATCATTTCGAAGCTTTGCAGTCTTGCAAGGTGGGAATAGTTATCTAAGAACTGCTTTACTATTTCATATCATGTAGTAAGTGCTCCTAGTCCCAATGATGTCAGCCAAATCTTTGGTTTCCCTCTCAAGGAGAAAGGGAACAATCTAGTACGAATAGCATCATCATCTATACCATTCATCTTGCAAGTCTCATATATCTTCGGAAATGTTTGGATGTGAGAGTGGGGATCTTCATTAGGTAGATCATCAAACTGATAATACTGCTGTAGAAGCTGAAGTATTGTCCCCTTTATCTCAAAGTTGTTTGCCTCAATTAGAGGCTTCACACTGGTAAGCACAGTGCCTTAAAGAGAAGGTCTTACATAATCCATGTTTGTCATTGGTACATTTGGATTTGCCATATTGAACTCCCGATTGTGTTCTTCTTCTAGATCTTCCAACCTAACTCTTCTTCACTTCTTGAATCCAGTGTTCTTCCCTTAATATCTGCTTGCCCAGAAGTATTGGCACTTGTATTCTTTCTAATCTTTGTAAGTATCCTCTCAATCTCAGGATCTAAAGGAGTTATAGATAAAGAAGAACTCCTCGTCATACACTACAAAAGAGACACAAAAAAGTAGAATTCCAAATGTAATTCCTTGAGAGAAAGAAACAAAGACAAAAGAAAAGAAAAAAAAGGAAAAGAAAAACAAGAAAAAGAATGATTAAAGTAATAGCGACTAAGGCTTTCCTAATATTGTTAGATCCTAGGCAACGGCGCCAAAAAATTTGAAGTGTTGGATCATTAAGTTTAAAATTTATAATCTTATTAATTCTAGACTCACACAAGACAGTGCACCTATCATGTATTGACTAGTAATAACCTGTTAACTATTATCTAGTCGAATCAAATGTTAGATATATGCTAAATTTCCTACTAATTCTAGCTAAAAGCAAGCCCAAAAACCTCATATGAAAGATATGCACAAATTTCTCAAGATAAACCAATTCACAAATAATGCCTTTAGTTTTGATCAACTCTAGCCCCCTTCATCTTTAAAGATAGGTTCAATTGAACGAAACTTGATCTTGAACTATCGGTCCTCTCAATTAGATTAATTACTCTCTTCAAGTTAATCAACCCTTAGCCTTAATTACAAAAGTGCGAATTTTTTCCTTCACAATTATCAAATTAGAACAGCATGAAGATTATGAAACCTTATTGATAGAAAGTTGGAAAAACCTTATTTTTAAGTGGATTACTCAACTTCATGGCCCATGAGAGATCAAACCCTTTAATTGAAATCTTCTTTCAAATTAACAAGAATCAAGTTTGTAATAACTTAGGCCTAAAATCATCACAAACAACAATATAAATCATGAAGCAAACTCAAAATCAAACTAAATTCAATTAATAAACAAGTCAATACATGAAGGCTAGGGTTTCCCAAAACCTAGGGCACACACAAATACTCTTCCATGAAGAGATTAACAACAATAATAAGTACAATGGAAGAAAGAGAAAAGATCATGATGATAAAACTCTTTTGTTGAAGTGATTGTTGTGAATCTCCAAGTTATAGCACGAATTCTTCTTCAAAAAGCTCTCCAAAATGCATTATAGGGTTTTTTGATGGAAATACAAGTGAATGAGTTCTTTTTTTTTTTCAACTCAGGGTGCGGGTATATATATATTAGTATGTACACGACCCCTATACGACTCGTGTATGTCCGAGTAGTGTACTCATTAACTTCATGTGTTTTTCCTTTTTTGGCATATGTACACGACCTATTGTACACAACTGGTGTATGTAGCCTGTGGCGGCGTGTATCCTAGAACTTTGAATTTTTTTTCTTCGATTATTCTCCTCCAAAAGTATACTAGTGATATAAAAATACTAGTGTATGGCCAGTAACTCCACAAAAGGCTCCAAAGCTCTCCAAAATCTTGGCTTCTTTCATTAATAATCCTTTGAAAAGACAGACTGTTCCATGATTGTCCCTAAAAGATAAAATTAGTTCAACAACAGTCCTTTTCTTCAATAAATCAATTAAATAGCATATGAAATATGCTCAATAATACACCAATAATAAGGGTATCAGTCATTTGCCTTTATTTGACCCTTCAATCAATCAAAATAGTTCAATGGAGCATCAATTTTGTCTACCCAACAATGCAAGGAAAGAAAAGAACACTTCAGTAGATGATCGTAAGGAAAATTCTTCAATTTTCCACGAAGCTACCCTATAATTGAGCAGCTAATATGGAGGATACCCACAAATATAGAGAGGTAGGTTTGAGATGAACCATATAAAATGTGAACTCACCTTATTTTCTTATGGGATTTCTCAAACCTTATGCTAAACTCTGTGTTTTTTTTTTTTTTTATATATTGTGCTTAAACTTGCTCCTATAAGATTTTTGGCAAAAACTTGAACCGGCTTGTCTCGAATTTGTTAACACTTTAGGATATAAGGAAAGAACTACCTTTCAAAATAAGGATTCACAGGAGCATGCTTTGATAAAGAGATTTAAATGAAAAAGTGGGACCTAAATACATCAATGACACACTTGAGATGAGCTTTCTTGTTATGTTGAATTAATTTATATAGCTTATAGTTGTATGTCACATTAGATTTGGATCATTAAAGTTTTTGTTAATTGTTTCACTATATTATGTGGCAGTTGGGTTTTTCATTAGGTTTTCTATGACCTTAAACTCAACTTTAAATTTTATAGAGTTTTAATGGAACGCTCAAACTTTTGTAAAAAAACCGTATAAGGTTTTTAGTAGGTTGACCTACGTACCTTAATTGCATCTTGATGACTCATTTTCATGTATATATTAGGAGATATATTTTGCATTATTTTTTATATTTCAGAGGAATATTGGTTATTATTTATTATGAGAGAAATTTTAATGAATCACTTTTTTTTTATATATTCTGAGAGATAAATTGATGATTTCTTCATATGAGAAGGAATTTTCTTACTAGAAAATGCAATAGGGTGTTCTTGTTGTAATATAAGGTTGCACCAATCCTTAATCCTTAAGCATTCGTTTCTACTATGAAAGTTTCTTTAAAATTGGCTAAATTCAAAATAGGAGTTGAAATAGTGTATTTTTAAGCTTTTCAAAAGTTGTAATGGCTTTTGAATTCGACTAAAATGCATCTTTCTATAAGAGATCTATTAATTATTAAGGGACTCTCTAATGTTGTATATCTAAATAAACTTGCAATAATACCCCAAAAATACCCTAAGTTTTTAATCGAAATAAAAATTAGCCACTTAATATTTGCTTCAACATTCTTTGGTTTTGGTTGAACATTCTTCTTAGGCATAAAGTATCCTAAATATTAAATAGAATACTCCCCAAAATTACACTTACTTTGCTTGAGATAAAATAAATTATCAAGCAAACCATGAAGCACCTACCTCAATTGCTTAATGTGCTTATCCTCAATCTTACTATATATAAAAATATCAATAAAAAAAGAAAAAAGATGACAAATTTGTGAAGAAATGGCAAAAGAACTTGGTTCGTTATGCTTTAAAATGTTGCTGAAGCATTACTCAAACCAAATGGCATCATAAGGAACTCATAATTCCCTTCATATGTTTAGAAAGTTGTCTTTTCTATATAGTTTAGGTGCATGGGAATCTGATGATACCTTGCTCTTCAATCCAACTCTAAAAACTTTGAAGCACCATACAATCCATCAAGAAGCTCATATATAGTTGGAATAATGAATTGGTCTTTAACCATTACTTGATTAAGAGCGGTTAGTCTATGAAAAATCTCCAAGAACTGTCTTTCTTTTTCATCAATAAAATTGGTAAAGAATAAGGACTAGTACTATGTTGAATTAATCATCGCTACAAAATTTCATTCACCTGTCTCTTTATCTTAGATTTATGGAAATGTGGATATCTATAAGCTTTAACATTCACTAGTTTTTTACCCTCTTCAATATGAATTTGATGTTGAATTTCTCTTAACAATGGCAATGATGAAGGTGCTTGAAACACTTGAAAATATCTACCTAATAAAGCTTCAAGTTCTTTATTACTGATAGTAACTTTAGATGTATTAGTTTTAACCTAAAAAATGAAAGCAAAACGCAATCACATCCATGTGTAATAATCATTTAATTGATGGTATTAACTTGGGATAATGTTTTTGTATCCCTATGTAATGTAACTAAAACACCCTAATGATAAAAATGCATTGTTAATTGACTATGGTCAATTGCTATTGGACCTAACTCTTGTAACCACTATGAACCTAAAACCAAATCTGCTACTTTAATAGGAAACACCTAGAAAGTATTGGAAAAAATGAGCCTTGAATGTTAAAATCATCATTTTTCGCATCTGCCTTGACTAGTCATTTTAGTGCCATCACCAATAAGAACATTGAATGTGAGGGAAAGAGACTGTTAATTTTAGTGTTTAATTAATCTACATTAGATAAAGTTGTGCATATTGCCCAAATTAACTAAAATAACCACAAATTTGTTATTGATAATACTAATAAATTGAATAGTACAAAGATGGTATTACCTAAAAGAGCATGATAACTCATCGTGCATTCATCATCATTGTAAATTGCATTTTCATGGTTCGTAATTACATCCTCCATGATGTTCATATCGCTTACATTTTCCTCACCACCATCAAATATCATTAGTAAAAATATAGCTTTACACTTGTGATATATATTGTACTTTTCATCACAACTGGAACATAATCCTTGCACCTTTCATGCATTCATTTATGCTTTAGTCAATTTTAAAACTGGCAAGGTGGATTTAGATGATGAACTGTCATTACTTTGATTGCTGCTATTGTTTGTCACCACTAATTTTGAAAATTGCAAAGCATTTAAGCAAGTAGTAGAACATTTTTGTGTAAATGATGATTCATAATATAAATGCATATATGCAAATTTAGACTGGTGCATTTTATCCAACCACATAGCTTGTGCAATTGTTTCTGCCTTAGAAATTTGTACTTCCCTCTAAATATGTGGTTTTTAATGCCTGAAACAAAACAACTTAAGAGAAAACTATCTCATAAACCCACCATTTTAGTAGATAATGACACAAATCCTAACTAATACTCATCCACTTAACCTTTTTAAACTAGACAAAGTGTCATGTGCATCATCAAATTTAGAGGGTCCAAATTTTACTTGTAGAGATTTAAGAAATTGTGGCCATGTAGATATTTCATTATTTTGTTCCACTAAATGGGGCCATTTTAATGCTCATCCTTCAAGTGCAAATGAAGCAATAGTTAATCTTTGCTACTTAGGTTTGTTATGAAAATCGAAAGACTTCTATATTTTTAATATTTACCCCAACGGATCTGTAAACCCCCAAAGTTTTACAATCAGTTAAGCTTAAAGCCTAATTAGAAGGTCAATTGAAAACCTTAAAGTCAATAAATCCCTAGTTATACGTAACAGTTTAAGTACGACAATCTCGTGTTCATAACCCTAAGTGAGTAAGTAAGAGACTAGTATGTGGAATAATTCGTAATAACATAAGAGAGCTTAAAAATATCAGATTAATCAAACCGAAATTCGTCTTTTACCTAATTAGATACAATTTTCGAAAAACGTATCCCAAGGCTTGGAATAGTAAAAATATTTCAGATATACCATTAGACTCGTAAAAATATAAGGGTTTCAATAATATCAGTTTTATAATTTTTTAGTAACTAAAAATATCAGTTATCACATTTATACGCATATTTTCTTACTACTTGTACTTTATTAGTCACATCTACTTTACATTACATTATTCATTACTGTTCTACACTATTCATCTCTACTTTTTCTACTACCTACTCTTACACTCTACATACCTATTTTCCTTACTTTTGACTTTTTTCATAACTTTATTTCACATCTATTTTATATATTTTTACTTTTAATACACAAAATTACAAAAAAATAAATCTCTCCCTCTCTATACACCTCATCGCCGGTGCCCCCCTCTTCTCCCTCATTGTTTTTTTTTCAATTTTTCTTTAATTAAATCACACAAATTTCACTCCCATTTTCCTATAAATACCCCATCTTCTTTCATTCTTTCGCACTTCATTTACCCACAAATTCACTACCAAAACTCTCCAAAATTCTCTCTCTCAAAACTCTCTCCAAAACTCTCCCAAAATGCTCTCAGACTTTCTTCTTCTCTACACACAAAACTCATTTATACATACTACTTCCAACTTCTCTTTAGGTAAAACTTCTTTTCATTTTTACTACCATGTTATGTAACTTTACATGACCATAGTGCGAGTTTCCTAAACTTATTGTTATGGAAACTACACTATGTTTATGTTTTGTTCTTGTTCATTAATATCTATTTCTATATTTTTATGTTGTTGTTATGTTTTACTCATATTATTGTTGTTATTATGCTAACTTCTTAATTATATATAATTAAATATATTTATGCATCTATATATATTCTTTAGAGCATGTAAGCTCATTTGTTATTTATTTATTTATTTTCATACAATGCAATTTATTTACTTTTATTGCAATTTATTTACTTTCATGCTATTTTAAGACTAGTCTTTCCAGTCTTAGACTTGTCCTCATCAAATCAAAACAAATTTTCTTTTCTTTTCGGGACTTATCCATTTCTTAAGTCCGAGAGCCTCGATTCAAAGATAAAAATCTCAATACTTGACTTATATTATTTTGCTTATTATTTTGTTGATATAATTTTGCTTATTATTATTCTCATATTCATGCAAAATAAAAGTTATTGTCTAGCCGCAAAGTTTAATCTACACTTTTTACAAAAGAAAATTTCGGTCACCAAAGGAGAGTTCTAAAAAGAAATTTAGAGTTTTTAAATTATTAAGAAGAATCCATTTTTCTCAAAGCCTTAAGAAGAACTCATTATAATTTTGAAGGTACCATTGTTTTGAAAGGCTTTTTCTAAAACCATAACTTTAGTAGTAATAGAGTTGATTTCTAAAAATACGGAAGATGATTCCTTGTTATGAAAATGTTTTCCTTAAAAAAATAATATAAAAAGGAAATGTAAGTTTTCAAACCAAGATTTAAAAAGATAAAAATAATAGTTAAAGGAGATACATAGGAAGCTAATAAGATAAGTGACATTAATGTTGAAAGTTTCAAGAAGGAAGAATAGAGAAATTTATTTTTATCGAAAAGTCACGAAGGAAAATAGGACGATAAACATAAAATATCTTTGAAAACAAAAAAAACCAAATATTCATTTTAAACAATTTACAAAAAGGATTTCTTGTAAAATTATGATTCTTCTAAACTTCTAACTAACATTGTTTTTACTAAAAAATTTTTTGGACAACAAATCCTGGAACATGTATGAAATATGAGCTATACATCTATAAAAGGGAATTTCTCAATTATATAAATAACTAAGTATTTATCAAAGTAATTTTTGGATGATTTGATGTTTGAAACGAATGCTTTTGGGATGGGAAATTTCGTGGTGAATCTGATCGCCACTATTCTAGAGCTCATAGACCTAGCTTGATGAAAATAGTTTTAGAAATGAATTGATCTTTTTGAATAGGTAGAAAACGGTATATTATATGGCAATTTCGAGTTAAAATGACTAAGTTATGGCTATTTTTAAGTTGCAATTATCTTCTACACAAACATTAATGTTCTTATGACATAGTTTTGTCAAATTTCAAGAGAGTTATCAAGAAATACTCATTATGGGTACTTTTCCTTGATTAGGTGATCCCAAGGAAGAATATCCATACCCCGAGGACTATTTTGACTAAGTGGATTGTTCGATTGACTCTTCCATTTTAGAAGAAGTATCGCCATGGTAACATGAGATTTTAAACTTTGTACTTGATTGTGCTTGTAGTATAGATGTATTAGAATTATGAAAGACAAAATGCTGTGTATGTAAAGTTTATGAAAGAATACTAAGAATATCCCTGGGAATTGATTGTAAAGAATTGCTTGTCTTAGTATAGAATTTGTTATGTCTGAAATTCTATAATCACCTTAAAATCAACAATAATGATGCTATGATACCTCAAATAAATTGATTCATGCATACCACGTAGTAAGTCACATTGCATGAGGTTATTATCCTTAGGTGAAAGGATAGTAGCACGGTCGAAAGCAATGCTTGATGACAATGATCGAAAGCAATGCTTGGCGACAAGGAATTTAAAACTATGCTTGGAGGTAATCCGAAAGCATGACTCAACAAGAGTAGACTTAATATGCTTGGCGGTAATAATCGAAAGCATAACTTAACTAAGACAACTCGTTTTGAGATTACTCATTATCACCAAATCCTGAATGAAGGGCGTAATTCCATTCAATATATAGTTCCCGAAAAACTATATGCCTTGCTTGGTCACGTGTATGTTGCATTTCACTTGAATGCTTAAACAACTTGTTTGAATTTTGCTACTCAAGTATTTACTTATGGAAATAATTCTCACTAAGCCTTTTAGCTTATACCCTTATAGATATCTTTTACAGTTTAGTTATTTGTTTGAAGCCATGGGGACCTTACAGTCAGGTATCTCTCTTTTTCGTTAAGGAATTTTAGATGAAGTTTAACATTAGTTTAGATGTAGACTTCATAGGAAAATTTCTTATAATAGACTCTAGCATATTATGACGGGGGAATGCCCCTAAGGCTTGTAAGATAATTATTATGACTGAATGAATATTATGATTTCCATTTCTTAATTTATTATTATATCTCCTTAAGCTTCATATTTCAAAGTATGGTCCTCTAATATTGTGAGAGCACGTCTTTAACCTAATATCAAAGCTTATGGGAATGACTAAGGTTGTCATACTTACGCTTTAATATTAAGTGTGGTGGACTATTACGTTTAGGGCACTTTTGGAGTGTGACAGGATCATCTATTTCTTATTTTGGAATTTCAAGTTACATAGCTTTTAACATATTATCAACAATTGAATTGTCTAAAGATGAGGGACCATTATCAAATTGATCATTATGATTAGAATAAGATTGATGGTTTTGTGATGAGCATCATTTTGCATTGGAGAACAACACCAGCTATAAATGTTCATGAAGACATAGCAGATGAAGTAAATGAGCCAGTAGATGAAGGCGGCATTATAGCATTTGAAAGCTAGCGTTTCTACATTATACCTCACCTCCTAAGGTCGACGAACCTTGATTCAAAGTCGGTAGCATTCAAGGTCAAGGCCAATGGCCTATCTCCAAGAGACGTGATTTTTTTTTTAATTTTTCATCCTTTATTTTATATTTTATTTAAGGGACTCCTATAAATACTCCTTTTGTTTTATGAACTCACCAGTTTTTGGCATATTGAAATTTCATCTTTTGAGAGTTCTCTCAATTTACTCTTATAAATCAAATTGTGATTGTGGTGAGCTTCCATTCTTATAAATTCTTAATCGAATTGTGGTGAACAACCACTTTATCTTGTTTGTGAGTAATATCAAACAAAAGATAGTGTAGTTTGGGTTTATTTTGGTGTGTCATATCCATTAATAATGCCCATTCATATCCTTTAAATTTCATTGCATCCAAATATAAACTTTAAAAATATCATCTTTGGTATCAAATCCTTTTAGGCATATCATCTTTTTGGTATCAAAGCTTTCTTCTATATCTAGGTTTAAAGGTTTACATTGACAAAGTACAATTGCGACAGTGAAATGTTTGGTATGTGTAAGATATGATTTTTTTTTATCTTATTGTGCATAATGCGAAGATTGCAATTATGGTTTTGTGTGACTATGAATAGATATTGGTGCTTAATACCTATTTCGAGGTTTATGAATTGTGATGTTGCATAGTGTTTGGTTGTGATTGTTGTGCACTAGTGTGGTGAATGAAATCTAGGTTTTGTGTGGTGATCAAAGTTATAATTTTTATCATTCTTGTGCATGAATTATGTGATTAGGATTTGCACAGTGTGGCTGGAAAACTAGGGCTTTCAATTGATGATGGGGATGAGGAACTATGAAGGTTCTCTTAACTATCAATTACAAAAGCTTCAGTCCATGATCAATCGGTGGAATTCATTACTACTTAATGATATCGTTGAGAAGAAGGAATCTCAATCCATTGTGATAAATGATGATGATGATGATTGGAAATTAGAATGTACAAGATGCTTAGGTCATGGACACCTTAAATATCAATGTCTAAATGAATATGCAGTGAAGCTTTTAATAGAGTTCCTGTATTTATTATAGAGGATGAGATTGAGAGAAAAGTGAAACAATAGGTAAATTTTGTAGTTGTTGATGAAAATATTACCATAGGTATTCATGAGAATAAAGGAGTTCCTACAGTTACATATGAAGATGGTGGAATTGAAGTTATGGAAGACAATATTGAAGAGGAAGGCGTGAAAAGAAAAGATGATCATGTGGTGCAACTGGAAATTATTAGCAATGTAAATTGTGACGTTGATGATAATGGTACAAAGGATGTTGATGTGGAGGAGATTGATGTTATAGAAGATATGCATTGTTGCCTATAGGTTGAGACATCTATATGTGTACATGAGTTAATATCACTTCCAATGGCAACAAGGACTAATGAGAATTCTAGCTATTTTTATATTGATTTTCCTATTGTTCATCCAACATATTTTGATGCATTAGTGGGATTCCTAAGAATTGAAGAATATTGTAGTTTCATTGTTCCCATGAATTTATATGAACTATTAATGGATATTCATTGGAGTCTTTATGATGGTTACATATATGGAGGAGTGTTCTAATATTTTTGTGGTGATCTTGTAGAACAAATGGAGGTATGTAAGGAGTACACATGAGTTCAATGCTACTACAAAATGTGTTGATTCATTAAAGTGGGAAAATCATTCATCTCACATTCCTCATTATTGGTTGTCGATGTCAAGATGTTTTATTGCTAATAAGCCAAGTTATAACATCATTGATGGTTTGAAGTATGGGTTACCTTTCTTCTGGAAATATCAGTAGGGAAGCATGGTTTTACTATGTTTTATGATGAAATACTTTGGGCTGAAAACAAGGTGTTTATGTAGTTGAAGAGGAACTGTGGATCGAGTAATGAGAGAGTTTATGATCCAAGTCTACTTGGACATTTTTTATTTCACTATTTTTGAGATTTGTAGGTTTATTTTTTATCCAAGTGAATATATTCTATCAAGATTTGAGGGCAAATCTTCAATAAGCCCAAGAGAATGATGAGAATAATTTCGCATTAGAGAATAATACCAGCTATAAATGTTCATGAAGACATAGCAAACGAAGTAAATGAGTCAGCAAATGACGGCCAGTGTTGCAGCATTTGAAAGCTAGCGTTTTTACATTGTACGCCACCTCCCAAGACTAGCAACCTTCAATTCAAAGCTGGTAGTGTTCAAGGTCAAGGCCAGTAGCCTATCTCCAAGAGAAATGGTTTTTTTTTTTTTTTTTAATTTTTTCATCCTTTATTTTATATTGTATTTCAGGGACTCCTTTAAATTCCCCTTTTATATTATGAACTCATCAATTTTGGCACATTGAAATTTCATCTTTTGAGAGTTCTCTTAAATTTACTTTTATCAATCAAATTGTGATTGTGGTGGGTTTCCCTTCTTATCAATTCTTAATCGAATTGTGGAGACAAACCACTTTATCTTGTTTGTGAGTAATATCAAATGAGAGAGAGTGTAGTTCGAGTTATTTTTGGTGCATCATATCCATTAATAACGCTGCTTATATTCTTTAAATTTCATTGCATCCAAATATAAACATTAAAAATATCACCTTTGGTATCAGATCCTTTTAGGCACATCATTTTGATTCTTATCCATCTCATTAACTTTTGTTTATAAGATTGCAAAGAATTATGAATAGATTGCATGCTTTCTTATAGTTGTGAATTACTAACAAGTGGTTCTTGAAATTGTACCCGCAATTCTTTAATTGATTTAGTAATGAGGAATACCAAAGATCAAAGTTTTGCAATTTCTTCTTGCAAACGAGTAGACACCATGGTTGATAATGAGAGTTGAAATTATTACGAGCCTAATTTTCACACTTAGCCTAACCTATCTTCGGTAACCTTATCTCACCAAAAGATCCTCTATCTTACTTACTCACCTCCCTTCTTTTGCTAGGGTTTGTAAGTTTTCTCCTCTCTTTCTCACTTCCTAATATTTGTTTCTTGATTAAGTGTTTCTCCCACTCTACTCTAAGAATCTTGATTTTCTTGTGTTGGTAAAGATGAAGGTAGCATAATCGATCTAGCCTAGCTTCAAACACAGAACATTTCGTAAGGGTAAAATTGATACCCTTTCTGCCATTTTATGTCATATTTATAGTTTTGATAAAAAATGTCTTAGCTATAGATAAATCAATTTCTTATTTTGTTATCATGGTTTGTAACTCTAAAGTACTTTTAACTAGATAACTACTTCTATTACAATTTGTTAGCTAAGACTATAATTTGTAAAAGGTTTATTTTGATATAAAATCTTGTGCCAATATAGTAATACCGTTGTCTTCTTTGTAATAACATCACAATAACCTTTTTAAGCTCAAGTAGCCTTATATTATTTAAATTTAAAGTAAAGAATAGAAGAAGAAAACAATTTTGCTTTTATTTTTGTTGTTTACGTTTATGTTCAATATAATGTTCCAGGTCAAACTTGATACTGGGTATTATAATCTCAACACAAATTTTTATTGAAAGTTCCTACAGTTGGACTCAATTCTTTCTCATTTTCAACATATGATTAGATTCAATGTTACTACCCTTAATATATATGTCATCTTGGAAAGTGTCACAATCTAATGACACTTCCTACCCCCTTTAGACTTCTCTTCTAAATTGAATCAAACCAGACCCACTAGGTCCACCTATTATTTAGGTACCATCTTTAATTCTATTTGTAATGTTTCTCATTTTCAAGATATAATTTTGTTAAATTTTATTATCCTTAATCTTTAGTTCATTTTGGAAGGAGCCATAACTTGATGAAACTCCTTATTCCCTTTAGACTTCTTTTTTGAAATTAGATCAAAATAGTCCCACTAGGCCCCACCTACTATTTAGACATAGTCTTTATACTATTCTAAAATGTTCTAAGTAAAAAACAAATATATATAATTAAGCCAGTAATTATTAATTTTGTTTATTTTTTTTCCAACCACTTGACTTGTTTATTAAATACTCTTTACCTTAACCTTATATACCAATACTCATTTTGTTGCCTAATCCATGCGGATATTCATCACATGGATATCATATTTACAATTTATCAAAATTTATACTTGTTTATTTATATCCAACTCTTTTACTAATGATAATTGATAACCACAATGTTTCAATTATTTTATTTAATTTTAATTAAACCAATTATTGTCAAGGATATAATGATATTTAAGGTATGAAAGAAATTTTTTATTTTAAAAAGTATTTGGTTTAGTTTTTTAACACACTACATAAGATAAAACTCATTATATTATGTTTGATTTAAAAAAAAAAAATATAATACTTGTCCTCTACATTTATCAATATAAGGAATTTGGGAAGAGAGAGAAATAAACTTTTCTTTCCTAAGATCCCAACTAACACTACTTCTCCTACTATTGAAATCTCCTTACTACCACCTTTACCTTATTATAACTATTAATTAAGACCATCACCATCACTTGTTGTTGCCATCATTGCCATAAAGTGCTACTACCATGGTCGTAACTAGCATCAAAACAACATTAACAGCAAATCACTTTTGTCATTGCCATATTATTACCATTATGCCCCATTGCCTCTACCCCACCACCACCATTAACACTATACCAATATAAAGTATGACAAATGATATAAGGAGAAAAATACACATTATTAATCTTTAATATTTATTCACTTTACAATTTGAATCCTTAATTTTTTTTATTATCCTTTTTGACTTCTAAATGTTTTTTAACTCTTACAAAAATTGGACTTCCATCAAATCTATTATGTTATAAGTGCGTGCATGACACTATCGATTTTATATTTGTTGATAGTAATTAATTTAATAAAATGATTATAAAAAATATATTTATTTACATAATATAATGAAAAGTAATATTAAATATGTTTAAAAACCTACTATAATAAAAATTACTAAAAATACAAAAACTTAAAAATAAAAAAGTAGTTAGAAAAATTGTGTCCACTCCAATCATCTTGACCTACTATTCCAAAGCCAAATGAAAACTAATACATACTTAATATGGATAGAAAATTTAACCTATTTAATGAAATCTTATATTTGTAAGGTTTTTAAACCATCTATGATTTGAGAATAGAAAAAAAAAAAATTTGTCTAAGACACAAATAGAAGAGTAGACAAACATTGAGACTAAATGCGCAATTTTCGTTGAATAAAATCTTACAAAAAAAAAACTATACTGGTGGGTGTCGAATCCAACAAAATTAAATAACCTACTCTTAAAACTTTGTAAATAGTAGTGAGCAGGATCGTCTCCACAGGGACTGGGGAAAATTTATCTCTATTTTAATAATTAGCAAAAGAGAAGAAAAATCGGGGGTTTTGTATAAACGATTATTTAGAAAATAATTGATTTCTAAAACTAACAAATACGTTTATTAATGTAAATTCAATAGCAACAAATTCTAACCAAAGAATTATCACGGTTCAATTCATAGAGATGATCATTGATGCAAAGATTGTCATTCTAATTCATGAATAAATTGGTTATGACTTTCAACAAGCTCTGAAAATCTGTCTCTCCTTAGAGTATTGATAATCAAGATACGATCTTTAATTATTCCCTTATTGATTAGACAACCCTAAATAAGCTCTTAAGATTTAATCTATCAATAGCATTAGTAATTAGAGAGATTACCAATTCTAATCAATAGATCAAAAGCATGAACTATTTAAATTGGATCATAAATCACCATAACATAAATCAATCACTTATTCTGTAATCAATCATGTTATTGTATTACTTATATTGGAACAATCAAACAATTACGGATTTGACGTTCTAAATAACAATAATCGCTTGATCAATCAAACAAATATGCCTAATTCGTAATGACCAATCAAAATAATTGTAACAATTCAAATAGATGAAATATGAATACTCATAAACAGAATAAACTCAATAGATCAATTGGATCTCACAATCTTTGATGAATTGATCCCGTAATAATCCTTGGCTAGACTGAGTAATTAGTTACTCATGATCAAGAAAACAAAAGCTAGGGTTTCTTGAGAGTATAAAGAACAAGATGGCTGGTATTGGTTCTCCTCTTATGGCTGGCAGCTTTGGGTGTTCTGGACGAGTTTTGAACCTTGTATATCCTCCAAATGTGTTTGCTATTGCTATAGTTCATGAGAAAACTAATAGTAATGATAGCAAATCATCCCGAGTTTGGAATGAAATTGTGAGTACTTATGCATTCCATTGAAGTGATATTGATCCATGAAGCTTGTTACAAACTCATGCCTAATTTCGCCAAATCGTTCCATTGCTTTATAAAACCTGAGACACGACATTAAACTTGATTAAGTATCAATTCTTTTGGATTTCTATAAAATCAATAATAGAATTAACATATTTTACTCAATAAAAATTGAGTATATTCCATCTTAACAAATTCCCCCACACCTGAACCATTGCTTGTCCTCAAGCAAAATAATGAAAACAGTAATGAAATCTGTCATAGGAAATGCAATTTTCAATTTCAAGCATCTTCCTTTGATTTTGATTGATAACTTGCAATTTAAGCACCCATCGCTCTAACCATACCGATCACATGTAATCAGGTTACAAAGATCAAAATTCAATAGCTAATCTAAACAAAACAAACTTTAATCCACATATTTAGCAAAAGATTTTTCTGTTCAAAAGGAAACACTCAATCCTATAAAGAAAAATACCCATTTAAACTTCACTGGATATTTACCAAATATATACTCCCAACAACACAAAGTAAAAGCATGTGGTATCAACTCCTTGCTTAGATTTTCTCCATGTTTATTATAAGCCTTGTTTTTATTGGTGTTTCTGCATTCCTTTTTCTTTTTGCCAATTCAAGCATATTTTGAGCCTTCAGAGTTGGTTCTCTGGACGGGTTTTTGTCCGCTTCTTTTCAGCTCTCTTTTTTTTTTTTTTTCAAAGCTCATATATTGAACTTTTGCCTTTCCTTCCCTTATCGTTATAGTGAGTTCATTGAGTTGGTTCATCCCGGGTTCGTCACCCAAGTAACCAGGTTTTAAAGGGACCCCTAAGAACTCTCTCTCACTCTAACATTCAAGTTTGGATACTCATAACTCAATTGCTTAAGTTAGCGGAGTAGTGGCTATGCTTGTTTCTTTACTCTGAATGCAATACACATATAAGACTTTTTTATCACGGATCACTAAGTAAAAAGTATCATTTATCTCTTTTACTGAATGTTAAAGGAAATTCTTTAAAAAGAACTTAAAAAGAGTATACACATGCTAACTTTATCCTAGAAGTGAACCTGTTTATTTTTCACAAAAAGGACTCGTCTTACTCTTAAATTTCCAAGTCTAAAGCTAAATACACAGTAAATTTGTTTGTTAAAGATTTTGCTACTTAATTTTTACCAAGTAATCCCATTACAACAGTTGGTGAGTAGGGTGCCTTCACAATTCAATCTCCATTTTTTTTTTTTTAGATGATATCAAAGAGAATATTTGGCATAACCTCTAGATTTCATAAGCCTGAAATTGCCATGTATATCTTAAAGACAACATTTCAACAATTCACAATGTGGGTACAAGCAATTCAGATCAATTCAGATATCCTGGATATGCAAATTATAGCCCGATTTCAGATATCAACAGACAGTAATACTCAATTCTCCTCATATATCTCATCCCTTCCCCCACACCTATTTTGAACAGTGTCCTCACTGTTCCTAATTCAGCTCAGAGGAAAGAAAAGAAAATAGGTAAAGAAAAAGGATGAACGATACTTCCCTGGATTTTCGCACGATATAGGAGCAAAGGTGAGTTCCATGGGCAATGCAGATCAGGTCATGTGAATCCTGTGGTCAGTTGAATACAAAAGGAAAGAAATGACAAAGACAAGGTCAATCATTATTTACAAATCATCATAAGTCTACCCATAGGAATGGGTGCTTAATCGAATACACAGTAGCTGCAAAACAAAGTTCACGGTGAGTAGCAGATAAAGTAGCTAGCAGGAACTCTAGCTATCAGCCTCAGAGTTGCTATCCTCTTCACTGGATGTCTGGTACTGAAACTCCGAGACATCTGTGGATGTATTGCAGGCAAAAGTGGACTTCAGCATCTGGAACAGGGTGGTTCTAAACTTCTTGTTCTTTTTCGCTCTTTCCTGTTCCGTTCTCTCTCTTTTTTGTTTTCCTCTTTGAGTTCCTTGATTTCTTGTAACAACTGGTCATGTGAACTCGCAGGAGGAGTAGTCCGTGTGGATGGCCTACTTACGGGAGCCATCTCAAGGGCCTCGATCTCTTCGGCTTGATCAGTCCTGTTGGATCCCTTGATAATCCCCATAATCTGAAAGGGGCATCAGATATCATTTTGCAAGGGATGCCCTCATCTCCCTCAGGCTCTCGGAAGATACCCATCCCTTTCAGTAGAGCTGTGATATAGCCCCCACAAAGGATGACTTTGGTCCTTGTATCCGTGCTTTGTTTATCCAAATAATTGGCGACCTCCACGCCCAAGTCAATTCTGTGGCTAGTGGTCAAGCTATAAAGATAAAACATATCAGAGTTGGTGACCTTACTGTGGCTGGTTTTCTTACCGCTGATGGTATGAGCTATAATGTGATGAAGTAATTTGTGTGCCGTAGCTGGGAAGTCAGTGGCGTGAGATTTGGACGGTTCAAATGGCTTGGTGCTTGGAGCTATAAGCTGAAGCCAGAATTTTGAAGGATTCATATCAGCGGGCCAGGAGTTGGGTAATGCCATGGCAGTTTGTGGATCATCATAGAATCCTAGCAGGTATCCCACACGCTTCACATCAACCCTATGGACTTCTCCATATACCTGAAATTGCATAAAAGTGGCATGGTCCTCTTTCTCCATCGTCAGAGTTGACAGGAACTCTATGGTTATATCCCGGTAGGCTGGTTCTTTGATTGAGAAAAGTGTGAACCAAGTTCGATCCTGGACAGTTTGTGGTAGCAAATCTACCAGCCCATAAAGATCCAGTACAGTCCAGTCTAAATATTGGATATTCATGAGTTCCATACCCCTTAACTTCTTCTTTCTTGCCTTGGCAAATTCCTTATTCGAGATGAGTTCTGGTTGTGGTGCTCTAGAGGAAGATGCTTCAGCGGTCTTGGACTTCTTTTTCTGGGTGGAAGCTTTTTTGGCGGCATCCCTACATCAAATGTTTGAGTTTAGCATAAAGGGAATGCAAAGTAGATGCAAATAGGTTACTGTTCGGTGTGTGATAGTGTCCATTTGAAAATAGATTAATAGAACAACTAAGAACCAGGACAGGAACAATGGATAGTTCATGGCAATTCATAATCACACACAACAATATCAATGATAACATGTGATCTCAAAGCAGGCCTTGCAATAGGTTTGCCTAAGTAATTCAGAACAAATCATCATCCATGAACAGTAACTGAAGGAACAATGATTTACACTGGCAATACAAACTCAAGGCTGGCAGCCTAGACTAAGCAGCTGAGTATTTGACCGTTAGAGGAGGGTTTTTCAAATTTGCAAGTCCAAACTGTCACTTCAAGATCATGAAATAATCATGGAAATGGTGTTAACTAACAACATGGATCATAATATTGAACTCAAAGTAGTCCATAAGTGATATGTAAACTCATCAACACCATTAAACACAATGGATCCCAACCACATATGATTCAAAACATGAATTTGTACAAGCCAATGGAATCCACACGCGATCCCCTATGTTGGAACCATTCAAAAACCATGTTTGTGTCTCAAAATCAGAAAAGCCCCAATTTGACTCTACTTAGAACCCTAAAAAAAATCGCAAAGCAATTCAATACATTCAAGAATCAAATCGGTGTAAGTGGAATGGATTCGAAGACTACACAAGTAGATAAAGACTCAAGCCAAAACAACTCGTGCATGCAAGGAATCAGCAGCAAGGACGAACACGATCCATTAAAAAAATTTCGTGACAGAATTAGCGGAAAAAATTTTCCAGATTTGGTCTAATTCGAAATTGACATGCAACAACTCCAGATTGTGGTCATAATTCCTAGATAAACCATAACCTATTTCTCCTCATCGCTAATCCATCAACACGACCCATGTTATCCACAATTCCATTTTCAAAGCAAAATACAGCAGCCATTGTCTTCATCCCATACCCATTAACAAGAAAAAAAAAATTGAGAGTGAGATGGACTTACTTGTTTTGAGATGATGATCCACGAGTGTGATGTGGGGTGGTGCGTATGGAAGTAGCTTGGTTGTGAGTGTGAGGATTGTAGAGTGGTAGTGTTTGTGAAAGAGAGAAAAAGAATAGGAAGTGGAAAAACTTACAGAGCTTGAAGATATATGCATGACAGGGGAGATTGGCCGGCACTTACAATTATGGCCGCCGGCCATAATGCCGGCCTTAATGCTAGGACGAGCAGGAGGATGATGGCTGCCGGCCATCTTGGAATAGCTGCCGGCCGTACGTAGTCTGGGCGTGTCCTCACGTATTCACGGCTGGCGGCTTTGATTTTTGGCCGTCGGCCATAACCGAGGAATGTTTGCTCCAGAAGCTTCATGGCCGGCGGCCATTATATGTTGGCAGGCGGCCTTGCGTGATCTGGAAGTGTCCTTGGTGAAGTTCACAGTAGGCGTGTGGCTGGCAGCTTTGTGATATTGGCTGCCAGCTTTAAATTTGTAAAGCTTATAGATGATGTATATGAGTTGAGAAGTGTTGTTTAAGTTTGTATTTGTAAAGCTTATGGTTGTTCAAGTTGAGTTGTTGAGAAAGAACATAAATTGTGAAATTGGGGTTTGAAGTTGTTTATGACGATTATAGTGATGTTTGATGGATTGAAGTGGGAGTTTGTGTTTATTAGATTGCAGTAAGATCAAATAACAAGTTTTAAGAAGCTTGAAATGAATTTGGAGGAGTTTGAAACAATTTGAACACATGTTTTTCTTAAAATGAAAACAGGGGAAAATTTGACAGCATGTAATGCATGTACGCCGGCAATCAACGCTGCCGGTGTTGACGTTTACGCTGCCGGTGTACGTGCAAAATTTGGCTGTGTTGGGTAGTCATTCGGTGACCAGATTGGTGGACCTCTAACGCTGGCAAATTTGAACTT
>JAMXBD010004791.1:0-42120 GCA_024138025.1 Combretum micranthum
AAATGATTTTTGGACTTAGAAAAATATTTTTCATAAAAAAAAAATCAATTGATTAATCTAGGATCATCAAAAATGGTTTTCACAAAAAATTCAAAATTTAATGAACTTAAAGTGAGAAAAGTTCAAAAAAATAAAATTGATCAACAAATTTAAATTCTTTTTAAAAGAACTACGTTTTGTTGATCTCGATTAGCGAGTACGTAGGCACCTGCGGGGCGACATTAAAAATAAAAAATTGTTTTTGTTTTTAAATATTGTGAATAACTATTTTGTAAATATAAGTTTTTGTTTTTTTTTAAAAAATATATTTGTTAATATTGATATTCTAAAAAAATATAAAAATAAAAAATGAGAAAGCACATAAAAATAAAAAATGATAATGTGATTTGTGAATATGTTTTATAATGTATATTTGAATTTTTGAGCATGAAAAGGATAAATTATAAATTTAAAATTCCAAAAGTGGTAACCGATTTGGTTTTAATAGGTTAGCCCCGAATCCATGATATCTGGTTTTAAAAGTTGTTTTTTTAAATCAAATTTTCGCAGACTAGTAGCTAAGTTAGGATCAACCGACCCATTGATCTAGCTTTTATTTTTTCCCGATTTATATCGGGTGGCGACTCTAAATCATTTTAAAAATTAAAATTTCTTCTTAACCCTAGTCGAGGATTCATGTTAAATGGGTTCGGGTTTAATGTGAATCGGGTTAGGAGAAATGAACCAGATAGTGGAAAAATCCAGGCTCGACAGCTTGGCGACTCCACTGGGGACTATAATTTTTTTAAAAAAAAAAAGAGGGCTAGCCACTTCGGAATTATAAATTTTGAATTTATCCTTGCTATTTTTGTTATGTGATATATATTTATTTGTATATTATATTGAATAATTGTTTTGTAAATATATACTAACCTTGCAATATGAAAAATAGAAAACAAAAGCTTGATTTTTGTTTGCATTTGCATTTGCATTAGCATGATTGTGTGCTAGATACGGTCGTACCAGGGCCGTCTTAAGAGCCTAAGCGAGGAGGACGAAGTAAGGTCCGGGGGCTGTGGCTTTCCACCCTCTAGATCAAGAAATGTCCTCCCACTCCGGTTTAGTACCACTAAATCGGGGAACCTATAGAACCTTACCAAATCATGCATTCATTAGCATGGGATATGACCAACTTTTTCTAAAAAAATGAGTTGAAATATAAATGTACATATGTAAATACTTAAAAAAAATACTTAAAGAAAATTCTAAAAAAATATAAAAGCTGTCAAAAAAATTAAAATTTTGTAAATATTAGCTTATACCTTTGAAAAAATTTCAGAAAATGATGTCTTCAACCGACAGTAGCGATAGCTTATGGGCTCGCCTTATTAGAGAAAATCGAGTGGAACCTTTCAAAGATCCAATGCTCCTACTGGACCGATGGTTTGTCAGTTTTAGTCCGGTCCAAAAGTCATTCATTGAGGATAGGTTAGGCCCAATCCTCAGCCTACCAAAGATCCATGTTCCATTCACCATGTTCCGAGCCCTCACTCATCTATGGGAACCTGAAGAAGCTGTCTTCCGTTTGGGTCAGCATGTACTTAGCCCGACCATTGAGGAATATACTAGACTACTCCAAGCACCTCCTACCTCTGAAGGAATCTATGTTCCGAACTTCAAGCATAGCCCGGTCCGTGTTATCTCAGTTTTTGGATCAAGAGGGGACCAATAATTGAAGCCATCAATGATTGCAATGAATATTGCATCCGGCTAACCACACTGATGGACTGGTTTGGAACTCCTGAATACTTTAAAAGCAACCGAGCCACTTTCAGTATACCACTTGAAGTTTGGGAAGAAAACCGGGTTAATGCCTTCATAGTAGCTGCTTTTGCAACATTCTCTTCCCTAATGGCAATTTGTTCATCCACTTCGGGTCATAGAGCTGGTTTCTCAATATTTAGCTGGCAAATCCTATGTTCCCGCTCTTCTAGCCGAACAAGTCCGTAGTCTGAATCACATCAAGTCTAAAGGACAGGCAAGTTCAAAGCAAGCATGCACTTACTGATGGTTTGGTTTGCTAGCCACATTAAGCATATGGAAAAGAATTGGCTAATGGATCCCTCATCAGTCTGAAATGATATTATCCAATCTTTTGCTGAAAGGGTCCACATGGAAGATGATCATCCTCTATGGGATATAATTGCCATTCTTGAAGACATGCCACCTGAAGACATGATGTGGCAAGCTCGCTGGTTCAAAAGCCCTGTGCCATCCTAAGTTGCAAGGAATACATGGCAGTACCCCTAATTGGACTCACCGGCTGTACTGGTTATTACCCTCAAGTGTTATCAGACAGTATGGTATGCTGCAAGATATTACTGTCAAGCCTAATTTGGAGCAAGTCACTCTAGATTATCTGGATCCAACCAAGATACTACCAGCTAAAGAATTCAAGCTAAATCAAATCCGAGCTATATGGGAAAATAGAGAGGTGAAGCCTTTTTGAAGTCGAGCCAGAAAGTAAGGAAACAAGAAGTATAGAGCAACCAGGTGGTATGTGGCTAGCCAAATGAAGAAGAATAAGGATATTCGATATGAAGCTCCCGATATCCTTCAACCAGCACCATCGGAACCTGACCCTGAAACAACTGCTTACATGGAAGCTGTTTCGGCTCGCCTGGAAGTATGTCACCGAGATTTCCAAGAAAGAGAGAGGGAAATGGTGGATCGCCTGCAAAGTGCTGGAAGCAGAATTGCATTCTTAGAGGCTGAGTTGAAGGCAGCTCGAAAGAAAATTCTAGCCCTGGAAGACAAGATTGTTTGCCCCACTAAGACAAGAAGACTGGTTTAGTTGGTTTAGGTTTAGTCCTTAGGAATCAAGGTTCTTTGAAACCATTAGAAAGTAGTTTTGATTCAGTCACTAGGAAATAAGGTTTCTAAACCATTAGAAGTTTTTGTTATGTCAAACATTATCTTTTAATACAAATGTTTTTTTTTAAAATCATTGGTCAATATCCCCATTTGCATCTGTATGATAGCATATCTACATTCTTGCATATGTATATTAATTCATTTATTCTTTAAAGAATATTAATAAATAATAAATGTCCAGGTCTAGCAAATTCGAGTTTAAGTCAAAAACTTGAAAGATAGCGTCCAAGCCGGTTAGGAGCCCTATTGTTACCAGATCCCGAGCTAAGATGTCTAACACCGGAGCAACCCCACAGACCAGACCAATGAGCAAAGACTCAACACCGTGGAACAAACCCTCCTTGGAATTGCTGAACAGATGCAGGCTTTAACACAGAGTCTTGCACAACTTAAGACCCCCACAACTTCTGAAGAATCCTCAAGGGCACAGAAAGGAAAAGAAATTGGGCAGCTTATTCAGCAAGAGGAGTCACCAAATGAGTTTAATGCGGCTGAGTTGAAGAAAGAACTGGAAGCTCAGGCTAAAGAATGGAGAGAAAACTGCTTGAGAAAATGAAGACGTTCGATGGTTTTGATCAAACCGCGATCCTGAATTTGCCTCAATATGAGGAAGGTGCCTTCCCTGAGAAATTTAAGGCACCGGAATTTGAAAAATATGACGGGACAGGTTGTCCTAATATGCATACCAGATTGTATGTACGACGAATGGGGCAATATGCAAATTTGACAAGCTGATGGTGCAAACCTTCCAGGACAGTCTTACTGGTGCTGCTTTGGCCTGGTACGCCCAATTAGACCATCAAGAAATTGATACTTGGGACAAGTTGGCTAGGGCATTTTTTAATCAGTATAAGTTTAACATTGAGATGGCGCCCTCGGTATGGGATTTAAGCAATCTGAAGAAGAAGAAAGAAGAGACTTTCAGGAGTATGCTCAGCGCTGGAGAGCATTGGCTGCAAGGATCACCACCCGATGCCTGAAAAGGACCTCACTTTCACTTTTATCAACACATTAGAGGAACCTTTCTTTTCCCATCTGATTGGGCATGCATCAGCAAGTTTCTCAGAAGTGGTGATAGCTGGATGCAGGATTGAGAATGCAATTTCAGCAGGAAAATTGCAACAAGAAAAGAAATATACTGCACCGAGAAATGTCCCATACAAAGGGAAAGATTCAACCGTCAGCATGGTCAACTTCAGTGCAACTGGCCCACTAAGTCATTCGTGTTGTCAACAAATCAGAATCAAAATCAGAATAAGGATCAGACTCAACAAAGTGCAGTCCCAAATCAACAATCAAGGTTCAACAGGCGGAACTTCACTCGAATTCCGGTTCCCCTTAGCCAAGTATTAGCTAAACTAAGGGCCGATAATCTGATCAATCTTGAAGTTCCTAGGGAAGACTACAGGCCTAAAAATTACAATCCTGAGCTGAAGTGTGAATATCACATGGGGCAAATCGGGCATTCAACAGACAGCTGCTGGAGGCTTAGACATAAAATCCAAGATCTTATTGATGCAAAAGTCATCCAGTTGGATTTCATTGAAGCTCCAAACGTCTCTACTAACCCATTGCCGAACCATGGACCGGTTATCAATATGATTACCGCTGAGATTCCGGATCCAGATGAGCTTGTGTGCATGATCGGAGGTGGACCTAGATCCATTAAAATTGAGATAGGCAAAGGCAGTGAAGATGGATCAACTTCATCAAAGCCTAGGAACTATACTTTTCAGATACCTCTTGCTGTGAGTGATTATAAAGCCGCTCCATTTGATTATAAAGCGGTAAATCATGCTTCAATGGCCATGGTTGGTGGCCTTACTCGCTCAGGAAGAGTTTATGAGTCAACCGGGAAGAATGCAACTGTGAATATGCCACAGCAGCAAAATGAAGAAGGGAAGAAAGATGAAGAGAAGTCAGCATTGGCAAAACTGATGAAAGCAAGTGAATACAAAGTTGTCGAGCAGTTGGCCAAAACCTGCCCAAATATCGCTCATGAGTCTGCTGATTAGCTCTAATGTACACCGTGAGGCTCTTTTCAAAGCCTTAGAAGAAGTGAAAGTTCCAGAAGGTGTATCAGAAGAAGCTTGGGGCATATAATCAACTCAATCTTTGCAAATGAGCAAATCATTTTCTCATCTGAAGAACTGGGAGAGGAAGGGATCAACATAACAAGGCCCTCTTCATCGTAGTCAAAAGCTGTGGAAAGATCGTCTCTCGAGTATTAGTGACAATGGATCCTCTTTGAATGTGTGCCCCTTAGCCACTTTGAGCCTATTGGGGATTGAACCGTCAGACATCAAACCAAGCTCTACTGTGGTTCGTGCTTTTGATGGTCAAAAAGAGATATAATAGGTGAAGTGGAGTTAGAAGTCACCATCGGGCCTCAAACTTTCATTATTCCTTTCCAAGTGATTGATATCCCCAGAACATTCAATCTGCTGTTGGGAAGACCATGGATCCATGCTGCCAGGGCAATACCATCAAGCCTGCACCAGAAGGTTAAGTTCATAGCCAATGGTCAACTCATCACTGTTATGGGAGAACAGGATTATGCCATTTACAAGGAGACAGCTGTCCCTTACATTGGAAAAGAAGGAGAAGAAGACTTCGGGCTCCAAATGTTTGACGAAGTCTGTATGATGAATGATGAAAAGAAGCTCAGGTGGGAACCTTTGGACTGGGTTATTCCCCCACTTGTGCTGAAGTGGCAGAAATGAAAAACCAAATGAGAAGGAGGAAGCTCGACAAGGAGTATGATCCAATTATCAAAATCCCTCACATCAGCCATTCCTTTCCAAAGCCACATCATATCCAGCAGCCAGATGATATCAAAGAAGATGCTTCATCCAAAGAAATGATCTTGAGAAATTGGTTCTCTGTGCCTTGCGCTAGTATTAAGTCTTTTAAGTAAGAACTTATCTAAGACTAGATTTGTGTTTTGTGTTTTTCAGTATTATGTGATGCTCAAATAAGTGTACTTAAACACCGTCCCAGTTTAATGAAATTTATTTCTGTTTGTGCTTTCACATATTCTCATACATTCCTCATTCATATTCAACCAGATTCGACAATTGTGATGAAGTTCAGGGATATCTCGCGCGTATAATTAATGAAAATATCAATATCACCTCTAACTCTACTGGGTTAGACGTTGAAGATGATATTGATTATCAATTTAGAACACAAGAAATTTGGCAAAATTTTGAACAAGGAAGGATTGAAATTCCCGAAACCATTGAAGTGATTAATTTGGGAACAAGCGAAAACCCTAGGAATCTGAGAATAGGGGGAAAATTGCCTGAGAGCACGGCACAAGATTTAACCAAGTTACTAGCCGAATACTTGGATGTTTTTGCATGGTCGTATTAGCGATATGCCGGTTTAGACCCATCCATTGTGGTTCACAAATTGCCAACAAAGGAGGATTTTAAACCTATAAAGCAAAAATTAAGGCGATTTAGGCCAGATTTACTCCTCCAAATCAAGGATGAAGTAAAAAAGTTGCTTGAAGTAGGATTCATTGAGGTTTCTGATTATTCGGATTGGGTATCAAATATAGTGCCAGTACTTAAGAAAAACGGGAAAGTGAGAATTGTGTGGATTTCAGAGATCTAAACAAAGCAACCCCGAAAGATAATTTCCCATTGCCTCACATCGATGTTTTAGTAATACCGCTGGAAATCATCTATTTTCATTCATGGATGGATTTTCAGGGTATAATCAGATATTAATGGCCGAAGAAGATAAGGTCAAAACCACATTCGTTACAGCCTGGGGAACCTTTTGTTAAAGTCATGCCTTTTGGTCTCAAGAATGCCGGGGCAACTTATCAACGAGCAATGCTTGCTATACTTCATGATATGATGCACAAAGAGGTGGAAGTATATGTAGATGACATGATCGCCAAGACAAAGGAAGGAGAGGATCATGTAGTGGTGTTAAGGAAGCTTTTTGAAAGATTAAGGAAGTTTCAGTTGAAATTGAATCCAGAAAAATGCACTTTCGGAGTGACATCTGGAAAATTATTAGGATTCATGGTTAGCCAAAAAGGGATAGAAATCGATCCTGAAAGTCAAGGCAATTCAGGATTTACCTCCACCAAAAACATTAAAAGAAATCAGAGGCCTCTTGGGAAGATTGAATTACATTGCTCGATTCATATCACAGTTGACTGATAAGTGCCAACCGCTGTTTAAACTGCTGAAGAAGAATGCCCTAATTGAATGGAATGACGAATGTGAAAAAGCCTTTAATCGGATAAAGCAATATCTGACGAATCCACCAGTACTGGTTACTCCAAAACCGGGGAAACCGTTGTTCTTGTACTTGACAATTCTTCCTGAATCCATGGGTTGTGTGCTCGGGCAAAAAGATGAGGAAGGAAAAGAAAGAGCTGTTTATTATTTAAGCAAGAAATTCTCAAATGGAGAACAAAAGTATTCAGAGATAGAAAAACCTGCTGTGCATTAGTATGGGTTATGCACAGACTTAGACAGTATACGCTCTTTACTCGATCGAGTTGATTACGAAGCATGATCCATTGCGATACTTAGCACGCAAACCGGCTTTGGTTGGTCGAATCTCGAAATGGCAGATGCTACTTTCTGAATTTGATATCACTTATGTAAGTCAAAGTTCAGTCAAAGGACAAGTTTTAGCTGATCAACTCGCAGAAAGCCCGGTTGATGATGAAGAATTGAAGGAACAAGATCAGTTTCCAGATGAAGGCATCAGGATAGCAGAAACAGAAACTGAAAGCAACAGTTGGAAGTTGTATTTCGATGGAGCAGCCAACGTATACGGGTGTGGAATAGGGGCAGTCCTTATCTCACCAAAAGAAGAACAGTTCCCGGCATCAGCCAGATTAATGTTTCCTTACACAAATAATGTAGCGGAATACGAGGCATGCATCATGGGATTAGAAATGGCAATTCAAATGAATATCGAGGAGCTCGAAGTGTTTGGAGATTCATCACTTATCATTTTCCAAACTCGAGGCGAGTTCAAAACTAAGGATCCCAAGTTGATTCCTTATCATAATCACTTGGCTGAGTTAGCAGGAAGATTCAAAGAAATTTCCTTCACTTATGTGCCGAGAACTCAGAATCAATTTGCTGATGCATTGGCTACTCTGGCCTCTTTGATCCAATTCACTGAAGGAGCAAGAATACAACCTTTGCAAGTCCGAATAAGAAGTGAACCCGCATTCTGTGCGTGATTGATCAAGTGAACCATGGTTTCAAGATATCAAAATTTCTTGCAAACAGGTAGCTATCCTGAGTGTGCTACAAAAAAGGATCAGAAATCATTGAGGCGTCTGGCAAGTCATTTCTTGTTAAGTGGAGATACCTTATACAGAAGGTCATTCGATACAACCCTGTTGAGATGTGTAGATGAAAAAGAAGCTCAAAAATTAATGGAAGAAGTTCATGAGGGAGTATGTGGACCTCATATGAACGGATATATGCTAGCTAAAAAGATTATGAGGCTAGGATATTTCTGGTTAACCATGGAATCGACTGTATCAAACATGTGAGATCTTGTCATTTATGTCAAATTTACGCAAACAAGATAAATGCTCCTCCGAAGGAATTACAGTCAATGTCGACATGGCCGTTCTCAATGTGGGGAATAGATGTAATTGGGCCAATTTCGCCAAAAGCTTCAAATGGTCATCGATTCATACTAGTTGCAATCGATTACTTCACCAAGTGGGTTGAAGCTGCTTCATACGCCAGTGTGACAAAAGCCGTTGTGGTGCGATTCATCAAAAGAGATATCATTGCTCGATATGGAACTCCAGAAAGTATCATTACCGATAATGGTACAAATCTGAACAACAATGCAATGACTGATTTATGTCAGCAATTCAAGATTAAACACCGGAATTCCACTCCATATCGCCCACAGATGAATGGAGCAGTAGAAGCCGCCAACAAAAACATCAAGAGAATCATTGAGAAGATGACGATTGCATACAAAGATTGGCATGAAATGCTCCCATTAGCATTGATGGCGTATCGAACCTCTGTAAGAGTGTCAACTGGGGCAACGCCCTATTCCCTGGTATATGGAACTGAAGCCGTTTTACCAGTAGAAGTTGAGATTCCTTCGTCCGAGTACTGGCTGAAACAGAGCTCGAAGAAGCTGAATGGGTTAGACAAAGGTTGAACAGTTAAATCTTTTAGATGAAAAAAGATTGACTGCCATGTGTCATGGGCAATTATATCAACAAAGGATGGCTAGAGCATTTAATAAGAAAGTTAAGCCAAGAAATTTCCAAGAAGGTGATTTGGTTCTGAGAAAAATGCTGCCAAATGTGCAAGATTCCAGAGGAAAGTTCACACCAAATTATGAAGGACCATATATAGTGAAGAAGGTCTTGTCGGGAGGAGCATTAATCCTTTCCCAAATGGATGGACCCGATTTAAAGGATCCTGTGAACTCAGATGCTGTAAAGTTGTATTATCCTTGATCAATAAAATTTGTCATTTCAAGTGATCAATTGATTTTATTTTGATTAATTATAAACAAAGTTGATATCCTGAAATTCTCTGAAGTCGATCAAAGCCTGAAATTCTCTGAAGTCAAATCAAAGCCTGAAATTCTTTAAAGTCAAATCAAAGCTAACCCAAAATTCTTCCAAATAAATTTACAACCAAACACCATTTGAATCATCAGACAAGTTTGAGCATCTTATAATGCTGAATGAATGCGTTTATACAGTTTGGTCTGTTGATTGTTCTTATTTTAAAAGAAAATATTACTGCAAGGATAACTAATTTTGATAGAAAATTGAAGCATGCTTGTCATAAAAAACCCCAGTGAACTGAAAAATACAAATACCCCTCAGTCTAGACTCGACAGATAGTCTAATACTGACCAAAATTCAAAATCCATCCTTGTGAGATGGTGACCAAATCAAAATCCATCCTTGTGAGTGGTGACCAAATTCAAATCCATCCTTTCGTGATGGTAACTAAATCAAAATCCATCCTTTCGTGATGGTGACCAAATTCAAAATCCATCCTTGTGAGATGGTGACCAAATTCAAAATCCATCCTTTCGTGATGGGTAACCAAATTCAAAATCCATCCTTTCGTGATGGTGACCAAATTCAAAATCCATCCTTTTGAGATGATGACCAAATCCTAAATCCATCATGGTGATCAAGACAGAATTCAGAAATAAACATCTACTAAAGATGGGTTGTCACAAGACAGAATTCAGAAATTTGTCCAAGGGTGATCAAGACAAAATCAGAAACCCATCTACTAAAGTATGGTGATCAAGACAGACTCAGAAATCCATCCATTCCAGATGGTGACCAAGACCAAATGACCAAACCAAAGCCCATAGGTCGGCAAATGACCAAACCAAAGCCCATAGGTCCGGCAATGACCAAATTAAAGCCATAGGTCCAGACAAATGACCTAGCAGTATTTCTGAGTCTAGCCCGACAGTTGCCTATCATTTTTCAAAATCTAGACCCGACAGACGGTCTATCAGCCTATGTCCGACAGTTGACCTAGCAATCTCAAAATCTAACCCGACAGATGGTTTATCAAATCTATCAGTCTAGAGACGAGATGGCCTACATTTTTCAAAATCTAGACCCGACAGACGTCTATCAGCCTGGTCGGACAGTTGACCTAGCAAATCTCAAAATCTAGACCGACACAATGGTCTATCAATCTATCAGTCTAGGCCCGACAGATGGCCTATCATTTTTCAAAATCTAGACCCGACGAGGTTTATAGCCTAGGTCCGACAGTTGACCTAGCAAATCTCAAAATCTAGACCCGACAGATGGTCTATCATTTTTCTAAGTCTAGGTCCGACAGTTGACCTAGCAAATCTCAAAATCTAGACCCGACAAATGGTCTATCAGTTTTCTAAAGTCTAGGTCCGATAGTTGACCTAGCAAATCTCAAAGTCTAAACTCGACAGATGGTTTAGCACAAGAAAAAAATCTCTTTGTTGAAAAAAAAATTTGGGAGGAGAAGCTAAGCAAAAATTGGTTATCTTTTTGTCTTTGTGGCAAAGTTTTGTTCAAACTTTACCACAAAGAGGGGCAGCTGTAGACACCCAATTTTTGCCAAATTAATTAAGGCTTAAATTTATTAAGTTAATTAAACAGAATCTTCATTTTTGTTTAATTAAACTCATTTTTCCAAAGCCTTAATTAAGTATTAATGAAGTTGGCTAAGTGATCAAGGCACGGCCAAAATGGCCTGTTGGTAAATACATTGACCCAAACACACACTCAAGCTCAAGGACATAGGTTCAAACCCTAGCAAAGGCAAATTTTTGCCTTTTTCCTTTTATCATCTTAATTTTGCCTTTTCATCTTTTCAAAGTGACTTTTTGCCTTACTTTGCATCAATTTTTAACTGACAAAACATCATTAATTATTGAAATTGATGATGCCATTGCAAAGTAGTTATAGGAATATGAAAGATTAGTGCACAATTCATGTGTAAAAAACAACCAAAAGTCACAAAATTCGTGCTAAAAAAAAAATTTGAAAAAATGCAATTTATGAGACTTCAATTGTCCATTAATGAGAATTGATGAAATTGACAATTAATCTACCACATTGAATGATGTGATGAATAAAGGATTAATCATCAATTCATCAGTTTGAAACAAATTAATCACGAATTTTTCGAATTATTAAATTCGTGAAAATAAAGAGGCAAAAATCGATTCGTTTTCGAAACTGTACGAAACGTAAAATTGAGCTTGCAACCTATAAATAGGGGGTCCTAGGATCAAAAGGCACAAGTCAATTGCAAGAAACACACACACAATAGGATCAATTCAAAGTTTTTCAAGTTTAGGGTTACAATGAGAAATTTTCGAATTGAAGTTGTTGGATCTGTTTGATCTAAATTGTGTGTTTTAGGATGTTTAGAAACTTGATTTTGATGTTTTAGTGTGCTTAGATTTGCTCGAATTGATCAAATTAATCTCTGCATTTTTTTTTAATATTTTTTCACCGACGCCGCCGTAACGATCACCACCGGAGCCGCCCCTTGCCGCCAGTTCTGAGTGCACGCCACCACCACCAGGAGCACCGCCATCGCACCAGGAGTCGGGCCGACAAACTCCCAGCCACCGACGACCACCGGAGCCGCCGGAATCCGCCCCGAAAAGTCACGTAATCGTCTTCTTCGCCGATGGGTCGGACCGACCCGAAATTGACCCGAAAATCCGAAGTCCAACCCGCCCCTGTCAACGGTCAACGGTCAGCCCCGATCAACGGCTCATATTCAATCAAGCAGATCAGACGAACCAGATTTGATCAAGCGGATCAGCGGCCCAGATTATCATCACCAGATCAGACGGTCCAGATTTGATCAAGCAGATCAGCGGCTCAGATTCAATCAAGTAGATCGGACGTCCAGATTTGATCAAGCAGATCAGACGGTCCAGATTTGAGCAAGCAGATCAGACGGCCAGATTTCGTCAAGCAGATTAACGCCCCAGATCGAGTCAACGAATCAAACGATCAGGATCAGTCAGCACGATACGATGAGTCTACTCCTGCTTCATCCAACGGTCCAGGTCAATCCGCATTATTTTATTATATTTTTATTATAATAATTAATTTCAGAAAATAGTAAAAAATTTATATAAATTCATAAAAAATTCAGAAAAATCCAGAAATCAAAATAATATTTTCATATAAATTAATTTTTTTGATATTTTTTAATATTTTTGATATTTTAATATGTATTTATACTAAATTGCCTTAGAAATGCATATTTAATGCACGAAAAATAATTTTAATTATGTAAAATTATTCTGAATATGTTGTGAATTTATGTGATGATTTAAAAAATAAAAAATAAAAATAAAAATAAAAATAAAATAAAATAAATAAAAATGATAAAATTGGATTTCAAAACCGAAAAAAAAAATGTGTTTTGGACTTAGAAAAATATATTTTCATAAAAAAAAAAATCAATTGATTAGATCATTGATCATCAAAAATGGTTTTCACAAAAATTCAAAATTTAATGAACTTAAAGTAAGAAAAGTTCAAAAATATAAAATTGATCAACAAATTAAAGTTCTTTTTAAAAGAACTAGTTTTGCTTCTGATCTCAGATTAGCGAGTACGTAGGCACCTGCGGGGCGACATTAAAAATAAAAAAATGTTTTTTTGTTTTTAAATATTGTGAATTAACTTTTTGTAAATATAAGTTTTTGTTTTTTTTAAAAAAAATATATTTGTTAATATTGATATTCTAAAAAAATACTAAAAAAAAAAAAAAAATGAAGAAATAGCACATAAAAATAAAAAAAATGAATAATGTGATTTGTGAATTTGTTTTATAATGTATCATTTGAATTTGTTGAGCATGAAAAGGATAAATTATAAATTTAAAATTCCAAAAGTGGTAACCGATTGGTTTTAATAGGTTAGCCCCCGAATCCATGATATCTGGTTTTAAAAAGTTGATTTTTTTAGATCAAATTTTTGCAGACTAGTAGCTAAGTTAGGATCAACCGACCCATTGATCCTAGCTTTTATTTTTCTCGATTTATATCGGTGGCGACTCTAAATCATTTTCAAAAAAAAAAAATTTAAAATTTCTCGTAACCCCTAGTCGAGGATTCATGTTAAATGGGTTCGGGTTTAATGTGAATCGGGTTAGGAGAAATGAACCAGATTAGTGAAAAATCCAGGCTCGACACATATCAAGTATGCATCCAAGATATAATAAACGTTTTGCAAGTTAAAGATTGCAAAACTCAACTTAATATTTACTACATGAGTTTTAATTTCAATAAAACATTAAGGAAATACAGATTCCAAGGTCCATCAGAACCATAGAGAATTGGTATCTTCTACCAAATAGCAAAATAAAATAGATAACTATATATTACAAAATTTCAAACCATTGTACAACTAATCTAATTTATTCTAAGCTTATCTCATATATTACAAAAATTTCTAACTTAAATTCAAAACATACGAACTAGACGCTAAGCTAATCTTCATACATTTAGGAACGTCACACTTCTTCCCTATTCCTAGCTTGTGGTATTCCTACATAGAAGCTATGGGGTGTAAGCTAAACCAAAGCTCAGTGAATAACAATGACCAAACCACACTTCACACAATTCAAACAAGTTGGTTTAACAAACATATGCAATGCAACACTAAATCATACGAAGCATGCATAGTTTGGATAATCGGAATCCAAGCCAATAGAGATTTACGCCTTCTTATAGGGATTGAAGGACTAGCTCAAGTTATTTATGCCCAGGCAAAACTGAGAACTAAGGAAGGAGGAATTTTCTCATCTCATTGCCTTACACATATATCTATTACTAACATAAGCTTAAACCTCTCCTTATATAGAACTAAGGAGGGAGGATTTCTTTTGAAATTCATTTATTTTATATATATATATATATATATATATGTATCTCATCATCATCATCAATGTAACCACTACTTCACCTTATAATATCAGAGACTCCCTAAGTATTAATCCTCAAAGCCAACTCCAATAAGGGCGATGTCTTTTGATGCCTGCTTAGTTCCCGTAAAGCCGACAACCTTATAGTAGCCTTAACCGGATTCACTAGACTCTCAAAAGCACTACTATAGAATCTGAATATTAATACGTGATGTGAATACCATGCTAATGTAAGTATACTCTTGTGCAATATGTGTTCATTTAATTAAATGGTCAAATAGTATTAAGTCCATTTATTAGGGTGGCCAATCAATTTAACAAACACTTATCACATCAGTAACTTAATCAATTTAAGCAATGTGTTATCACTTTTACTAAAATGTTTTATCAAACAATACACTCATCAAACAACACACAAATACCTAACCCCCATACATAGTTAATTATATTTATTTAAATATATGTGTAACTATTTTACAATCACAAGTAAGGCGATAGAGTCAATGTTATCCACCTGTTATCCAACCTGAGACTTAACAATACTTTAGGAAATCCAAATCATCTTCGCCATCAACATCAATCATCACTGCCATCATCATTAGCATTAAATCATCAAGACCCTTCATATATGAAATCTAAACAGGAATATAAGATTAGTTAGGGGCTATTTCAGAAAATACATCAAAGGTAACTTTTGTTCATGATATTAAACTCATTTTAAGATCCTATTTGATCAGATACTAAATAGGAACCCCACTATGGCTACGAAAATCGCCTCACCAAGATATGGATAGTTTTCGATTGTCTATCAAAGTATTTCTTTTCACTTTGTTTATAAACATTTATTACAAAAACATCATATAAACATTCATATATAAAAATTTTCATTTCCCAAGCAATTATACATTTGAAACAACATATTTCTTTGTTAAACACGATCTAATCCATTATACAATATATTATCACTAAGCCATTTACAAATTTTAGGTTTATTAGCTTAATTTAGCCAAATTGATTAAACTTAACCAATCTAATTCATTTTAGCTTATCAAAGTGCATTAGGGCAAGTTGAGCTTCAATTAGTTAACTAACTTATTTTATATCTAATATTTATATTGACTTAAGTCTATGTTAATTTACTCTTAAACAAGTTGATTAGAATCAATTAACTTAGTTCATTTAGATTTATTAAGCCAAAATGAGCTTAGATTTTAACTAAGTTCATTTAGATTTGAATATGTGGTAGTTTGAATCAAATATATTTTAGGTCTTGATACTTTTAAAATTTCTAAAAACTTAATCATAAAAATTATAACCGTCATTTTAAGCTTTCCGTAGCTTTTGGAATCAACCCAATCCGAGGTTGGGTGAGAAAGTTATGATCAATTTAAGTTAACTTGATAAGGAAAAGAAGAACAAGAGAAGCCCTAGTTTCATGTAGGTCGTATCAGGCATGGTGGTAGTCACCAGGCCCCTTGCCACACCCTATATCTGGGTGGTGGTGGCCACTAGGCCTTTTGCCACGCCCCATATGGGATCGGTAGAGGGGATGGTGGCTACTATGCCTTTTGCCATGCTCCATACGGACCCAAATCATGTCCCTTGTTTCTTTTCTCCATTTTTGTTACTTATCTACTTGTTTTATTCACAGAAACTCCATCAACAACATCTTAGCAACATCATACAAGTTTAAAACCATAACTTACAACATTTCCAAACATATCTTTACCATCATACATCATAAAACTCGCTTCATAAAATTCTCTCTCCATTTATGCATAATCAACTAACTTTTAGTTACATGCCTCCACATCTCATATTCAACAAATTTATCACAAACCCAACTCATTTCTAACTCTCATGCATCATATTTATGTAAATACAACAATCCAGATAAAGAAAACAACTTGTTTAACAAGCACGGGGAATATGTTCTTCCTACTACTACTTCTTCCTTAGTTATGAAGCTTCTACTAGCATGTTTTCCACCTCTTATCTTATTTTCTAACTTTAATCTCTCTTATGATCTTCTCAAAATTTAAATTGGATATGAAATTTGAGAGAAAGGAAGAGAAGACGAAGAAGAAGAAAAAAAAAAAGAAAATGTAAGGGAAAAAAGAGAGGAAAAAGAGGCAGCTAGGGAAAGAACGAAAAAGAGAAAAGAGATTAAATACTAAAAGACCATTAGGGATATTAACAATACAGTTTTGATTTAAGCTTTCTAGATCATTATCTTAAGTATAGAAAACAATTGGGAGAAAATTTTAGAACATATATAGGTAAAATCAATAACTTAATTTGAAAATCTAGTTTAGAAGTTAATTTTATAAAAACTTGATAGCTAGATTAGGTTTGAGCTTAGAGGATGATATTCTTAAATAAGTAGATAACTCAAAATTCATAGGGATCAAAAATACAAAATTCAGGTTAAAATGATTAAATTAAGACATTTTATAAATTTAGATATTCGAACTTGAGAAATTTGGATTATTTATAAATCGAAGAAAAAGAGGTTTAAATTGATGATCGGAAAGAATTGAGTAATTCAATTCATGAAATAGACTAAAGCTTGAGATTTACAAATTCACTAAACATTGAACTTATTTATTTAAGGGTTTAGAAACCTAGAAACACTTTAATTACTTGTTTGAATGCTTAGAGAATTAAAATAGAAGAAAAGAAGTTAAAATAAATGATTGAGAAAATTCAATACTCTTATTCATTTAATAATTTGAAATAAAAGGAATTCTAAATAAAGTGATTGAGATGATGATGAAATTTGATTTGTTGCAAAAATAACTGAAGTAGACTAATTGAAAATTAATAGAATCCAAATTTGATAGTCAGATAGAATTAAGGAAACGAATTAATGAAATGGGGACCTGAAGCAAATAGATAAACGGAAAGGAATATTTGAAATATCAAATTTTAATTAAATCTGTTTACTAATTTGATTATGTTAATCTATCTTATTATATCTTGTAACTTAATTTACTTGTTTTTAGTTAAACTATCTAAATTCAAATTCAAATTTAAGTTTAAATTCTAGTTCAAAATTTGACCATCTATTATTCTATTTAATTATAACCACTCTTATTTAAATTAATGAAAACTTAGGGTATTTCAGATTCAATACTTAAGAACCAAGCATATCAAAATTAGACATCATTTCATTAGAAATCATGTCCTAAATAGAGATATCAACTTGGAATTTGTTGATACAAACTATCAATTTGCTGATATTTTTACAAACCCTTGAGTAAGGATCGTTTTTACACTTTACAAAGAGAATTGGGTATGATAAAAAATGATGAATACTAAATATCATGGAGCCAAGTTGATATAGGAATTATTTTTGGGTTAAACAAGCTATTGAATATCATACATGCATATATATGATCTGTTTTTGGAATGATTTGTTTTTAATCACTGCAAGTCTGCTAAAGAAATCGAGTTGTCAGTCTTCCAATTAGCGACTCACTAGTCTGAATGTTGAAGGCTCGACCCGAGGCTTAAGTGCCCCTGTTTTGCTTAAAACTTACATCGATTCGCCGCTAGATCTATAACCGGCTCACCGGTGGATCTATGATCGACTTGTTAGTTTCTCCCTTGAAGGATCGATGTGAGCCTCAATCATCTTTAGGCATTTGGTTTTCAAAAATTTCTTCATACCGGCTCATCGGTATACCATGCACCGCTCGCTGGTTTATGTTTTTCATAATGTGTGTATATATATATATATATGTTCTTATTCTCTCTCCTCTCTCATTTCTCTCCTTTCTTTCTTTCTCTTCTATGCTCTCTCTTGACTTTCTCTAAAAAACTCCTAGAATCCTATCTCCACTTCTCTTTCTTCTTCTCTCTTTTCCTCTACGTTGCTCCACCTCTCTCCCCACCACCTCTCCACCATCTATCATAACCCATTCTCTCTCTCTCTCCCCCTCCATTGCTTCTCTTTATCTCTCCTCTGTCTCTTCATCATGCCATCACGAACTGCTCAAGGTCATGCCTCCCCCCTCCTCCCCCAGCCACCCACCTACCCATCCACACACACACATACGTACATTACTAGGTTTTGATGGTTGTCTCTTCCCATCCAAGAAGCATTCTAATTGGTATGTTTTATTCCAAGATCTTCCTATAGATATGGGTAGAAATTGCAATGTAGATGTATTACAACTCTTTAGAATTCCTCAAATGTCTATAGTGGCTCTAAAAAATATCATGAGTACAATGTCGTTTCTTGCTGAAGTTAATGAGGAGGTGTACGGATATTTTATTACAATTTGACTGATTATTTGGAGGATGATGGTAATTTAGGCGTTGGAATGGAAACTAGGTTCAATAGTTCAAGTTTAGTTAGACCTTAGCTATATTCATATCTCTATGGCAAAAGACTTGAATTATCACATCGTGATATCTATAGTCTGATAGATGTTGATGACTTTAGGGATATAATGCCTAGTTCTTTTGATGGAACTTAGTATTATGAAGAGTTGTTTATTGTATCTGATATGGGTCAAAATTGGTGTGAACCACGCAATCTATATTTTTCATGTTTGTCTCTTCGACGTTAGGTTCTGCATCAGTTCTTGACAGACAATTTTGTTCTACGGAAGGGCTAACAGACTATAGTGATCCAGCAAGACTTGTGGCTTATGGTCCATATCTTAAGAGGAGATAAGATTCATTTTTTTGATCTGATGTACACGACCTTTAAGAATGTCACTAGTAAGCCTGCTTAGGCTATTCTCAGAGGAAGTAGGTTGATTATATAGTTGTTACGGAGCAAAGGTGTAGATTTCGCTTTGAAACTTTCCCTATTCGGGTTCCTACTTTCTCTTTCAATACCATCAGTTCAAGGACTTAAAAAAGACAAGATGGGAGATGGGTACGAAAGAAGAGTCTTTGGTTGGTGATGGTGCTCTACTTCTTGGTTCTGGCTTAAATACAAATTCTGATGATAATGAGCCTCTAACTCCACCTTTTGGTTGTTCATAGAGTTGTGCAGATGGGCTATGTGGGCCAACTCATCCCATCCTACCCCGCTTCAGCTTAGGGGCTATGTGGGCTAAAATTTTAACTAACTTACCCTGCGTAGGTTGGTGGGTTATGCTAGTTGGCCCACAAACTCGTTAATGTATATTTTTTTATTGAAAAATTTACAAGATTTCAAATTTAAATTTAAATTTTTAATAATTTAAATGTAGAATATATATTTTTTTTATTTCACCAATTACTTTTATACTGATCCTAGATAGTAATCGTGTATGGAAAAATTGTAGTCTTCCATTTTGAAATTTTTTATCTCAATATAAAAGGATTTATTTTAACTAACAGAAATTAGAATCTATTCCAGTTTTTTTCTTTGGCGTGGCAAGAAAAAATACATCATATAAATTATCAATTGATATTGTGTTGCTTATTTTAAATAGAAGAATCTAAAAATCTAATATATATAAAAGAAAAATTATTGATAAAAGGACTAAGGATATAATAAATATAAAAAGTTGAAAGTTTAAAACATAACACCCATTAAAATTACATAATCAACATTCAACAATTAAATAAGAGAAAAGTGAAGTGAAGAGGAAATAAAGAGGGTAATGTACTAGTTTTTTTTTTTTTTACAAGGTTTATATTTTTTTAAAGTTTTTTTTAAGTACGGGTTTGCATGCTAACCTAACCCACAGTGAGTCAGCTTGCTTCAACCTGTGGGTTATGCGGGGTTGGCCATTTTGGTGCGCACATTAAAAGGGTTAAAATTTTTAGCCCAACTGGTATTTTTTTACAGTTCTTTAGCTCCCGGTACCTCTATATCCTCTTTTAAGGAGCTTTGAGATCATATGGAATCCAGATTTGATACCATAGAGAATCAGATTTCTAATCTCTGCTTTGATTTCCAACTTTTCAGCTCTGATATTCGAGGATTCATGGATCACTTTTACAGTATTCATCTTTGCCGACCTCCATCTAATGATCCTCCTGCCTGATCCTCCTAATTGTTCTAGTTTTCTTGATTTTCTTGATTGCATTTTATATTTAAGCTTGAAACTCTATGTTTGGACATCCTTATAACTTTTTGTACTGATCTAATTTCTTCCTTAAATGTCCTACATGGCTATTTTATATGACTGTTTTCTCCTGGTTCTATTGCCTCCTTTTGCTTACTATCTTGTCTAAAATCATTTTGATGATGACAAAGGAGATAAAAAATGGTATGACAAAGGGGGAGACATAATGGTATGATTAGTGGATTGATATTGTGATTTTGAGTATTCTTAATTTGTTGTTATTACAAAATTATGGGGGAGCATTTATTGAGGGGGAGTAAGCAACAAATAGGTTTTACATAATTGTTTGCTCTTATCAAATTGGGGAGATTGCTAAACTAAATTATCTTATATGTGATTTTGATGAGAGCAAATATTATGTAAAGCAATTATAATCATATGTATGTGTTGAATGTATATGGTTAAGATCAATAATTTATAAGAAAAAACATATATCAAGAAATCTTGTTTGTTTCTGTATATGCGCTTTGTGTGTTTTATCTTTGAGGTTACAGGAATTGCACTGACGAGCTAGTTTAGTAAAACAAAACACATTTGTGATTAAGTCTAGGGTTGTGCAAAAAACCAATGAAATTGAAAAACCAAACCAAAATTGGAAAACCAATGTGAAAAATATGGTTATGGTATATTAGTTTCAGTTTAAGATTATGGTTTTTATTTTTTCCAGTTTTTATTTTCGATTTTGGTTTGTAACCACGAAAAACCAATGGTTAATGACCAACTTTCGTTATTTGTAAATATATTATATATATAATTTACATATACATATAATTATTTTTTAAAAAAATATACATATAATTTATATATGTTAATGTTTCTTAGATTTTGATTAAACTGTTATGTTTTCTTCTATGTTTGATGGGAGTTAATTTAGTAATTGATTTGGTTTGGTTTTGTTGATGATAATACATCTAAAGGTTTGTTTTCCTCCTTTTTCTTAACTTGATTTTTTTTGTTCTTTTAATATAAATAATAATTTAAAGAAAAACCTTATGATAAAGGCTAAAAAATAAGATTTGTTGAAAGTATGAATTTGATTTGTTGAAATCATTACGTTAAATAGTTAAAAACCAAAAACTAAAAAAAAAACAAAAAAAGGTTAATCATTAAGGTGGTTAATCGTTTATAAAGACTGATTAAGGATCGAGATATTAAAAAACAGGTAATTATGGCGAGTTTTAAAAAATAGGGCTATGGATTGGTTAACCAAACCATGAATATAACTAGTTGAGTCTATAAATCCAAGGCGTGAAGAGACAAAAATTCATGGCGCGAAGTTTGCAAAGATTGGACCGGGGAGCCAATAGAACCTTACACTGGCGAGACAATGGACATTTAAATTCGACCGTTGCACACATTTAATGTAGTCATAGACATTTCATCTTTGAAGACTATAAATACATATTTCTTTGGAGTTCCAAACTACTTTTGAAAGAGCTTTCATTTGCAAACAAAAAAAATCAAGAATTCTCTAATAATTTCTATTCGCTTGTTTATTATTTTACAAATTCTAGTTAGAAAGAGAAAATTAATTTTAGTGTTTTGCTCTTAACTTGTAATTTTATAAGAGATCACTACAAGAAGTGAAGGAAATACTTTATTCCCTAGGTGTTGTGATTTGTGTACTACTCTAATTGAGCATTTAAGTTTGATATCAATAAAAGCGTGTAAAATCCTTGATTGGAGGCGATTGTGGGATCATGAAGAGTAGAAAGTGGGTTGAACTCCACATTAGTCCTGGGCTTGATTTCTCATTCCCTACCTCTTTTAGTTTCCTTCTTGTAGCTTATTATTGCTATATTAACTGTCATCAAAGTTTAATTTAATTAATTATTTGAAAAATTATTTAATTGAAAATTTTGATTAAATACTCAATTCACTCCCTCTTGAACACTCTTCTAGTGCACTTTCAACTTGGAGTAAGAAATTGCAGCATCTATGCTCCTCAACTTGATGAAACTACTACTCCTCTCCTCCCCTCTCATTCTCTCTCGCTTTCTATTTCATTTATTACCATTATACAATCTCTATAATTTATTTACGCTGTGTTTGGCTACCTTTTAGAAAGTGGAAATCAAAGGAAATCAAGAGAAAGAAATGAGTGGAAAGTGAAGTAAAGAAAAATGAAAATAAATAGAACATTTGTTTTATATTTGGCAAGTTATGAAGGAAATGAAAGAAAAAGATGAGAAATATAGTTAGTGATGGACAAAATTACCTTTGTATTATTTTTATAAAATATTAATTAAAAGATAAATAATAGTGTTGAAGTTATTTTCATCACTTTCCTTGATTTCTCTTGCTTTTATCCTATTCTTAGAGAGAAATTTACACAACCCATTTTTTTTTGATTTATCTTCAAATCACTTCATTTCTCACCCACTAAACATACACAAAAACACACATTTCTCTCTACGTCTTATCCTTTCCTGTGATTTTATGCGTGCCAAACACAGTGTTAAAATTCGAAAACTTAAATCATCAAATTGAAACTTTATATAAATTTGTTGGTGTGACTGAGCACTAACACAGTGCCATGGCTATTGCTAGCATCAGCAGCTTCACTTTCAAATCCAAGCCTCTTCTAACCCCTTCGCTTTCCTCATCTACCTAACACTTCTTCACTCTAAATTCCTCCATTCATTCTCTTTTCCTCTCTCTCAGTACCTCCGTAACCGTCACTGCCCGCCAAAAGAAAAGTGCTGCTAAACCCGTGGACTTAAAGGAGCTCAAAATGGGTTAGAATATTGATCCACATGATTATTCTGCCCTTTAAAATCACCAAGAAAGTTTTTAAAGATGGTGATAGGTGAAGGTCATTGTGAACTTAGAAGGACAGGAAAATGGATTTAGAAATATAGCCATCGAGCTTATAAGGCGTTTCTAGAATGATGTCGGGGCTTGTAATTGAGTTGAGCAAAAACTTTAGTGACATGAATATATTTATAGTTTTGGTTCCAAATAAAACTGTTTAATTGGAAAAGCTTCATATTGTGGAATTTGATTATGATTACCGATCAGATGGAATACTTGCTTAATTTTTTTTTCCCGTAATCTGATCTTAATTGCAGGTTATGTTCACTTTAAACATTAATTTTTGTTTAAATTAATAGTTATGTGTTTTTTTTTTGTTGTTGTTGTTGTTGTTTGATTTGGATTTTCTCTTTTGATTTTTTCTATGGGGAAGAAGAAGAAGAGAGAGTAAAAAAATAAAATATGTCATATGGGAGAAATAAAATAATCCTTTAATAAAGATTCTATTCTTTTTCAACGGTTTGCTGAAGAATTGATTGGATTTCTATCAAAAGTACAATGAATGAAATATTTTAAAAAGTTTGGTTATTGTTTTGACAAAAATTTTATTTAGGTATAATTCTGTTATATTTAAAAAGTTTAGGTGCAGTGAATAAAACTGGTCCTAAAAATTAACTTAAAAAATAGGACAAGAAAATTCAAATATTTTATTTATTTACAAATTATTATTATTATTATTATTTCTGCTTACTCTTTGGCTATTCATTTTGTGGGTTCTGGGTAACTTTAGTAGTTTAACCTATATATTCGTCTTCTGTGTTACCATCATGCTGACAGTGATTTAATGAGATTCACACGTAATTTGGATTAGTTACAAATTTTATGTGCAAGTTGAATATCTTGTGATATTAATCAACATTTCATCATTCAAATATCATGGTCTCAAGAGAAATTCATAAAATCATGGAAAATTGCAAATTTTATCACATCAGCATCTTTAATTGCATTAACATGATATATTCTCAAAACTCATCTTGTTCATAGAATTGCATGTTTTTCAATGTCTTATCTTTGATAAAATTACATGTCGTTCCTAAAATTGTGGGTTCTTGCATATTAGATTAAGTTCATGCACATGAAAAATCATTTCGTTACTCGGATCTTTCTTTCTTTCTTTTTTTCACGGATAAAATTGCATTAATTGACATTTTCAAATATAGGATTTGCATTTAGTATTTTCAAAATTGGACTTCAAAATTAGAATCACTAGGATTTTTTATAAATAAAAATTAATTTGGTGAATAAACATAAACTTGACAATTTTTAGAAATAAAAATTGATTCAACAAACAAAAGTTTAAAAAAAGAAAAAACAAACTAAAAGGTTTGATTTTGACAAAACGAATACATAAGCACTTGCGGGGCAACCATAAAAAATGTAAAAATTTATTTTTCAACCTTATTGTATTTCCACATTTTTAGTCATATTATTACATGCTCATAAATATTTATGTACACTGATTTATAATATTTTCCTTCGACTTTCACTTCCTTGGTTCATTTTTGTACAAGAATTCAGTTATTTTTAACATATTTTAGATATTTCAGGTTTCTTGGGATTTTAACAAGTTTCAAGTAATTTTCATCACTTTGTTGCCTTCTTTATTTCTACTATTGTTGTAAATATCAATATACATACATATATGATATTTTCTCAAGTTGATATTTTTTATTTCTACTATTATTGTAAATATTCAATAGATGTAATAGGTTAGCCCGATTCCATGTTTTTTCAAGTTGCCTTCTTTATTTCTACTATTATTGTAAATATTCAATAGATGTAATAGGTTAGTCCGATTCCATGTTTTCTCAAGTTGATATTTTTTTGAAAATTCATTTTTAGAAAAAAGAGTTTGTGGACTAGTAGTTAAATTAGGGTTGACCTTCTCAGCTGAGCATAATTTTATTATTTTTTCTAACTTGAGTCAATTTTTAGTAATTTTTCAAAATGATTAATTTTTAATTGTGTGGAATATTCATCTTAAGGGCTTGGATTAATATAGATCCAATTAAAGAAAAGGAAATTTCATCCCGACACTATAGTATAATATGTACCATCCTTATTTTCTTAACTGGTCCCACTCTTGGTCTCAAAGATGTATAGTCACCTCTTAAGTCTTCTATAGAGTATACTCCAAAACCCTATAGTCCTGTATATGGTCACTAAAAATCTAGATATAGGACCCTTTCCTACTTGCATTGTATTAACCCTGGAGCTTCCATATCCTCCTCGTTAGTCCTTACAAATCTATATCAATCAATAAGGCTCAAATAAATGTATCATTTATGTTATTTATACACTAATAACGTCATAACATAGGCTTTTCCATTTATTTCCACTATTCTTATCGAAGCCAGATGTTCTAACTTTAAGTTCACTAATCATAGTTACTTTCCAAATACTATGCATTTGATGATCTTGCATATGTTTTTAGTGATTTTTTTCCATTTAATTACTTCAAATAACAAATAACTTGATGAATCTTAAGTCTACGTTTCACATTGCTCTACTTTAATTCTTCACTTTAACTTTGCTTGACATCCTACCATGAAGCGAACATTTAACTATACATGACATCTACAAACAATCATAATGAATACTCTTCATATTAGCTGTTAAGATCTCCTAAAATATGTTTTGATGATAAAAAAAAGATCAAGAATTTCTAACTAGTTTAAGTGGTGCAGTGTTTTATGAAGTAATATCCTTAAAGGAATTTAGTTCTGAATTCATAGACTGAGTCAGATAGTTACTTTGAAAAACAAAAAAAAAAGTTTTTTTCTTAGAGACTGATTCAGAAGGTCATACAGCATTACGGTTTAATGGATACATGAACAAAATTTTATTGAAGACCCAGCACCAAAGTTAAATGTATTTGGGTAATGCATTCAAATATGTTCCACATTAGTAGGATTAATATCCATGGGGATTCAAGTGTTAAAGTTTTCGAAAAATAAGGACATGCCTTTCAAGAACTTTTTGCTCATATTTTTTAAAGAAAATACAATATCAAATCCAGGTCTTATGTGTGTCTGAAGATAAGAAGCGAAGCTAGAAGATCTTATATACAATAAGACATGATACTATTTTCAAGGGATATGCGGATCAGGAGATGAAACATTAAGAAGATGTCAACAATGGTTCAAAGTTCAAATTCGAATTACAAGATAAGGATTCTTATGTTTCAGTTAAGCAGGTTTATCTTATGAAGATTACAATGAAGATAACAACTTCAAGATAACGTGATATTCAAAGTATCATCAATCAGAGAATGAAAACAACTTGATCCTAATTTTGTGCATATAATCGAGGAACAAGTTTATCTTCTTCAAATCTGACCGTTGAAGATTTTAAGATATATTCAACAAGTCAAGAACAAAGAAAAAATTAATTACCATGAGAAAGAGCAATCTCATACACTATTCCATCATCTGAGCAAAATTGTGATATTTTACATTGTCTTTCTTGTTCGAAAATTTTGAGGATACATATTGTACTTCCATTGTTTCCGATTTACTCAATTCTTGTGTGAGATTGAGTGTTACAACTAGGCTCAGTAGATTGATTGTTAACTTAAGGAGAAGCTTAGAGAATCAAGCTAAGTGCATTGTAAGCCAAGTGTGTTGGCCAAAAATAACTTGTAACTTGTTTATTTTGGATATAGTGGAACATACTGGTGAGAAAGACCGGGTCCCTGTTTGGTGCTGGAAGAGAGGACTGACGTTCAAGGCGGAACCTCTATAAATCAACTTTGCAATCTTCTCTACCCTATCTTTTAATTTTGTGTATATTCATTTAATTATTTGTGCTGTGGATTAAACTTAGAGACTAACTGCAAACAAAAACTTATATTTTATGAATTTGTTTTAGTTTGATCTTATTTGATATCCTTTATTATAATGATTTTAAAACAAGTTAAATTATTTTCAAGTGTATTTAAAAGCCATTTTGAAATTAATTAACTAAGTGGGAGTGATATAAAGATATTTTTGAAAAAGGAAATTTTAATAACCAATTCACCCTATTCTTGGTTATTCTTTTGGGACCAACATTAGCAATTTATTTGATTAACAAGTTAGTTGGACTTTCTTTTTCTTATTTACATCAAGGAGAGTTTTCTCTTTTCAGTCTAGATGGTAGTAATTGGAATCTATCACTCACTATTTAGCATTAATTCTTAGTCTTATCCTTTCATTTGAGATGATAAACTATGATTAATGCATGCTTTATCCTTTTCTCTCTATTTAACCTAATAGTTCTAGCTAATACCACAACAACTAACACTTCATTAGCGAGATAACTAAATTCATTCCCTCTAATTCTCACAATTTGAGTAACAACAAAAGTCACCAACATTCTTTACTACCATAATTTATTTAATTATTAGCACTTCTTTGATGATAGTGACATGAAGATTGGATTGGACTTAATATGATTATTATTAGGATTAATTAAAAAAACTTAACTATGTTTTTGCCTATTTGAAAACACATGACCTATGTTGTAGTTGTTATTATTTGATAATTAGTGACTTGGGTTTCATTCAAAAGTGTTAAATTGATATTATGAAATACTTTTGGAAACACATGGGTCATTATCTTGTTTGTCTACATAATAAATTTAATAGCAAATATTGTTAAATAAATTTAGATAAATAAATTATTAACAATTAGTTTTGAAAATACCAAAAATTATAAAAAAAATGGTGAAAAAAAAGTAAAATTTGTGCAAGCCATTTGCCACTCCATTCTTTAACACTTTGATGAAGCTTTCCTAAGAAAACAACCAACCAACTTTTGAAGATGGTTAAGTAGATGAACAACCGGCTTATAAAGGTTTTGAAGATGTTAGGATAAGTGTTGCTATGCTAGAGGAAAAAATATAATCTAGGAAAAGCATATATTTCCATAGAATGTGTAAGCCCCTAGATTTTATGCAACGGTTTATGCCAAAACCCTAAGCCAGAAAGCAACCAGAAACCCTAAAGTCAACAAATCTACAATAATGCTAGTAGGTATAGATCTGACAATCTCACGTTCTTAACCCCTAAACAACATAATTGAGATATTTGTGGATTATAGTCCATAATAATATAGGAAAGCTTAAAGATATCAGATTTATTAAAATTTAGTTTGTTTTGAATCTGAACGGGATCAGATTTAGAAAACTGTGCTTTAGTACATCGAACGGTAAAAATATTCTAATAACACCGTTAGACTCATAAAAATATAAGAATTTCAAAAATATCAATTTTATAATTTTTCGGTATCTAAAAATCAGATATAGCCTGATTACATGTATTTTCTTTACTATCAGTAAAGATGGGCACGGATCGGTTTGGTTCGATTTTTCCTAAAATCAAGCCAAATCATAATTTATGGTTTGGTTTTTTTCCATTCCAAACCAAACCCTTAAGTAATAGTTTGGTTCGGATTAGAGATTTTTTAAACCATTAAATAACAGTTTGGTTCGGTTTGGATTATGGATTAAATCAAAATTCTGACTAAAAAAATTCTTTGCTCTAGTTTTTTCATATTTGTGTAGATACTTAAATATTTATATCATTTTCCAATGTTTATATTATAAACCATAACAAAATACTTTATGAATTCATCATATTTTAATCTATAGTTCTCCATAAAATCAGTTATTTACCAATAAAATACATTCACCAACCAATACATAGTAAGTTATAATTTATAATTTTTTAATAGAACTATTAAGTCAATTATCTACTAATAAATTTAGCTAGAATAAAATATTTTCTATCAACAAAATTCATCAACGAATAAAATGATCTGCTGACAAAATATATTGAATAATTAATACATAATAAGAGCTTATAATTGAATAAATAAATTTCATACTTTATAAAGTTAAAATCTATTGAAAAAAACAGTATCATCATCAACAAAAAAATACCTATCATGAGGTTAAAAAACTTAAAAATAAACAAGTCGATTTTATTCAACATTCACCAAATAATAAATACCAAATGAAATCATATAAACATATAGTAAAATATTATTATATTTTTCTAAAACGGTTTGGTTTACGGATTGGTTTGGTTGATCTTTCAAACCAAACCATAAATTTACAGATTAGTTTGGATGGAAAAATTTTTAAACCAAACCATTAAAAAAACCATATTTTTTGTTTGGATTGATTCGGTTACGGATTAGTTTGGTTCGGTTGGTTTTTTTGCCTACCCCTAAATACCGGTATTAATTTGTCTTATCTACTATTCATAGTACTATTCTACACTATTTATTACTATTAACCTATTTCTACTTTTCTACCACCTATTGTTACACTCTACCATACATATTTCTTACTTTTTACTTTTCCCATACAACTTTATTTAATCATACCTTACAAATTAATACATTTCGTTAACAAAAATACAAAACAAATCAAAACAACTCTCTCTCTTTCTCTCTCTCTCTCTCTTCATCGTCGGCCGTGTACAAACACACACCATTTATTTTTTCTCTTTCATTTTATTTAATTCACACAATTTTCCATCCACAAAACTCTATAAATACCCTATCTCCCTTCATTTATTTCACACACTTACTCACCTTATCAAAACTCTCTCAAAATTATCTCTCAACTTTTCTCTCCAAAATCTCTCCTCATCTTCCCATATTTCTACTATCCACATACTACCAAAACCTCTCTTTTACTACCATCCATATTTCCATTTTAGGTAAAACTCTTACCTATACTTTTTACCATGTCATGTAACTTAACATGAATATGGTGTGTGTTTTATAAACATCTAAGTGTTATGGAAGCAACACTATATTCATGTTTTGTTCTTGAATAAATCTTATTTTATTATTATGTTGTTTTTTCATTATTATATTGTTACATATTATTATTACTATTCTAATCTAACTTCTATATATTAGCAACTATATTTATGTGTGTATATATATATATATATATATTCCTTAAAGCATATAAGCTCACTAACATAACCGTTATTTATTTATTTATGCTTTATAATTTATTTATTTATTCCATGCTTTTATATTAAAACTAGTCTTTCTAGTCTTAGACTTGTCCTTATCAAGTTAAAATAATTTTTTTATTTCTTTTGTTTTTCTTTTTTGGACTTGCCATGTCTAAGTCTGGAAGCCTTAAATCAAGCTAAGATTTTCAATACTTGATATTTATTATTTGCTTATCTCTATAATTTCCATTTTTCTTATTAGTTATTTTTGTCATGTTACTTAGCTATAAACCCATATTCATGCATGATCATGTTGATTGTTGTCTTAATAAGAATTAAAAAGGTTCTTTCTAAAGTAAAAAGAAAATAAGCTCAACTTACTTTAAAAATGTAATTTTATTATTTAGGAAAAGTTTCATTAAAGTTTAAAAACTTTATATCAACAAAATGATTTTCAAAGAACTTTAGACAAAAGTCGTCATAGATTTTAACATTGATAACATACAAGGACTTAAAAAAAAAAAAAAACTAAAAATTCTTTACTCTCTTTTTAAACTACCATTAAAACCTTAATGCTAATAATGCTTTGCTATGAGAAATTTTTTTAAAAACTTGGTTATAAAATCCTCACTAGTATTTTAACAAATACAAAGACCAAAACAAGTATTTCAAAATAATTTAAAATTAATTCACCAAGTAAAGTATACTTAAGGAATAAAATTTGTAGATAACTTGGAAAGAATAAAATTTTTGAAACTAAATTATCTTTTAATAGTTAAGGAAAAATAAATTATATCACATATTTAATAACTCAAAAATCTTTAGTTTTATTTCCAAGCAACTCAAATAATTTTGTCATCTTCACTTTTTTTAACTAGTAAGACAAGTTGTTTCATGAAAAATCATTAATTAAGATAACATCATTAGAATCATGTGTATAATATGAGTTACATATGTATTAAAAGAATTTTTCAACTATATATATTTTATATGTTTGCCATGGGATTTTTGGTTGATAAATAGTTTGGAAAAATCATGTTTTGAGGGCTAGGTTTTTCGTATTGATTGTACCGTATCTTTTTGGAATCCAAATGACCTTTTATGATAAAAATACCCTTAGAAATAGATAGATCTTTTCGAGTAGGTAGAAAACGGTATATAAGATGCGAAATTCCAAGTTAAAGTGAGCAAGTTATGGCCATTTTAAGTTGAAATTTCACCGCATACGATTTTTGACGAACTTAGAAACAAAGAATTTGCAAGTTTAAGTAGAACTTCAAGAAATACTCAAAATGAGTATTTCTCTTGTTTAGGCAATGAAGAGCCCGAGTTTCCTTATCCAGAAGACTACTTCGACTAGGAGCTTTCTGCTACCATGGCTGAGTGAGTTTAATTTCCTACATTCTTGTACTTATGTTTTTTTGCTTGTAGATTAGCAGTATTACAGTTAAGAAAAGATAAAATCATGAAAGGGCATGTGCCTTACGCACATGGTTGAAATGGTGTTAAGCATATCGATGAGAGAATTGTTAAATAAATAATGTTTGATTTAGCATAGAAATGATATGTCTGCAAACTCTATGATCACTATTAAAACGTCTAATATTATGCCATGATTACTTTAACAAAATGATTCATGCATAACTTGTAGCGAATCACATTGCATTAATTGCTATAACCTTGGTGGGATGAGGGCATAGTAGTAAGGTTTAGAACGCGAAAATCTATTTTATGGTGAATATTTGCCCCGATTAAAATGGTGAGTAAACACCCGGATTAACTACATTTTAGCGACTAGTAGTGACTCGTTGAAAGACCACAAAAACTTCATTTGCGAATTATGGCCCTACAACCTGGAATACCTAACCTCGAATGGAGGGGTAAATCCATTCAATATATGATTCCTGAAAAATCATATGTATTTTTTCCTCACATGTTTGTTGCATTTCATATGCTTGTTTAAATAACTTATTTGAACATTGTTTGTTCGAGTACTTTATTTATGGAAATAATTCTCATTAGGCAAGGAAGCTTACCCCCTTATAGATATTTATTGCAGCACCCCTACCTTTGGTTGACGCCCAAGGGATACTTTTCACATGTGCTACCTTTCGGATTCAGGAGTTTTTAGATGAAGTCAAAGACTAGTTGTAGACTTAGACTTCTAAGTAAATCTCCAATGTAATTGTTCTAAGATAGACAATGATGGACTTTATCTTTTGATAGGAGAGTGCCCCTTTAATATTTGTAAGACTCTTATATTCCATATTTAAGGTGCTTATGTTGTGATTTCCATTCTTAACTTCTATTATGAATGTTTTCTTAAACAACTTGTTTCAAAATTGGTCTACTATGATCGTGAAGGTACACCTTACACCCGGTATTAAAACTTTTAGGATGACTAAGGTTTGCATACTTAAGTTTTAATATTGAGCGTGATGGACTGTCGCGTTAAGGGTATCCTTTGGGGTGTGACAGAATGGCCACATAACTTGCTGCATGACAAGCAAGTTCTCGAAGATGAAGGGATGCATGAAGATGGTCGTAAGGTGGCTGCAAATGTTGGTACATGTGAAAATGTTTAATATACATGCCATTTAACTCTGATAAAAGCCTTAATTTGGAATAAATTAAATTAATGGAGTTTTCATCACGCGATGGGACAAAGAACTTATACAAGATGTTTGCAATTTCTGCAGGATTTAGCTTTCAATGGCAGGACATGTGAAGGAAGAAGGATGGAGATATATCTATGCTAAGATGGATTTGCACTTGATAGGGTACTAGCAATGATAAGGACAACAAGGATAAGAACGGAAACAAAGAACATCCTATGAAACAAAAATTCACCAAAAATTTGTGGTATTTGACATCCAATCCCTTCCACTATTTGGAGTCTACGAGATGCCACACCCCTCCTTAAATTCATATTTTTCCTTATGCCATCTCATCTCTGGATCCATCTCTAGGTATATGAATAGCCGTTGTAATCTTGAAATTAGTGGAAAATGCACGAAACCTTAACCGGTACTTTCTTTTGCTTCTTAGAATGAAGTTTCCACCTTGCTTCACCACACAATAGGCAACTATCGAGATTCTAGAAATTTTTTTGGAACGACACAATCATTTTTGCACACGTGGATCGTGTTTGCATCTATGCCCAACTGCTTTAGTGTCTTACATACTCCATAGTATAAGGATGGTACAAATTGTTGTTCAGTAACAAACTTTTTATTTAACCAAGTCAATTGTTAAAGGACTTCACTGATTGTTTTTCATCAACCTTTAGATTCATCATCTAAAGTACTACTGACAATACTGAGAACTTTGCACAACTCGGGTATATTGGACTCTTGACATTTTTGAACATTCTTGTCTATCGCTCCTCGTTAGCTGCACTGCTTTCATCCTTGTTATCTCATCACCTTCGGGGATTGATAGGGATCAGGGTTCACTTAAAACAATCACTTGAGCTAGAGTTAGAAGATTAATGAACTTAGCTTAATGGGTCATTCTTGATGAGTTGGATGATGGTGAGTTGTAGTATTTATAGAGATATTTGATACACTTTAGTGATAAGCATGATCTAGTATGTTTAAATGTAGAGAAAAGATATAACTTGAAGAAAAATTTATCAACATTGAATATCATTCCTATGCTGAAGACGATGATTGAAACAAAGTAAGAAAATCAAATCATTGGGGAGATCACATCCTGTGTTAGCCCCTCATACCCCACATCAAGACCATGATTCAACCCATAATTGTAATTATGGCCATGATCATGCCAGTGATCACATTGTTCGAGAGAATCACGGTCCAAGTTACGGTCATGACTTAGCTCGTGATCCCTATTTGCACACCCGTGATAGGCATTATTTCATGATTTTTTTTTTGTGATTGAGGAGATCACGTCCGTGATTAATAGCATGATTTCAAGCCTTGTTCCCAAAGTTTATTTATTTTAACTTTATGTTCCATATTTATTCTTGCCGACTTATGGGACTATATAAGGGTCATTAGGGTCATGTTAGAAGAAGTTTTGCCATTTTTGACTTTTGTTGTTCTTTGTGACCAATTGCTTATTGAGTAATATTAAGTTTTCTTCTTGAGATTGTTCTTTATTATTTCTTTGAATCATGTGTAACACCCTAACCTGTGGAATTACAACCCGCCACGTGTCTTCTGTTTATCAGACACACAAAGGCTATAATAATCTAATCCACAATATAAAAACATTTAATATAATCTCCATAAACTCTTTCAGAGGGTACATCAGAAGATTCAAAACCTGTATAACATATAAATAAAAATCCTTCAAAAGATCTTGTTTAACATAACAAAGTTGGCATAAACCTAGGCCAACCAAATTCAAGATAATTCTAAGTCCACTTATTACCTAATAATCCTTCAGATCCAAAAAAGATATTCAAAAACATAAAAATCAAAAGTCTTTTAGAAAATATAAAATCTTTAATGTTATTCCAAATTCTACAAAAGATCTAAAAACTCTTTTATCTAAATCCTATATTTGAATCTATTCCTCAACATGGTAGTTTGGACCACTATCACCATCCCCTTGATCTATGTACAGATCATATCTAGATATATCATATACTATGTCATCTTCACCTGTACTTGAAAAATGAAAGGAATGAGCGGCATGCCCGGTACGCCAATCCACCAAACAAATGCATATGCACACGTAACATATATCTATATATATATATATATATATATCAAATGCAACTTAATCTAATGCATACTATCAGATTATTATCTTCATTAAAGCAGTAAAACAACACAGTTTAGAACTATGAATCCCTAGTCTTAAACTTGGAGTAACTCAAACCCCTGAGGAATCAACCAACTCTGGAAAATAAGTAATTATATACATATATTGGTGAATGTGTACTCCCCAAACACCCGTGGCCATACTGCCAATCACCTAAATCTACCAGAATCATCTTCAAGTACAACTCCACTAGGGACAACGACACAAGGATCATCAGGTTGCTACACCAGTATTACTGTCTGAAAAGTCTTTATTGGTCATAGCCAAACATACCCAGCAGAAAAATTAGCTAAGCCGAATAGATTTAGATTGATTATTAATCTGTTCCTACAACACAACAAACATAATACTTGTAAACGCTTGAAAATTTTCATAATTCTTAGAAAATAATCTAAGAAGTCTAACAACGAAACCGAAAGCCCAAAAATCGACCCAAGTTAAAACTAAATTCTAAACAAGGTCAAACATGAGAATTCTTAATCTTGAGAAAAAAGAACCTTCAAAACAAAATATAAAATACAACTATCAATTGATTCATACTATTTCTTTAAATATATTTATGTATATATAATCTTTAGAGCATATAAGCTCGTTTGTTATTTATTTAATTTCATGCTTTGCAATTTATTTATTTCATACTATTTCTTTAAGACTAATCTAACTAATATATTTATGTGTGTGTGTAAATATATATATATATAATCTTTAGAGCATATAAGCTCACTTGTTATTTATTTAATTTTATGCTTTGCAATTTACTTATTTCATGATATTTCTTTAAGACTAGTCTTTCTAGTCTTAAACTTGTCCATATCAAGTCAAAACAACATTTTCTTTATTTTCTTTATTCTCTTGGGATTAGTCTATACTTAGTCCCAGGATGCTTTGATGAAGCTAAGGCTCCCAATACTTGACCGGGATACCTTGATGAAGCTAAGGTTCCTAGTACTTGATATTTTATTATTTTGCTTAAATTATGTTTCTAGTATTTTCTCATATTCTTATTATTTTATATGCTCATATACTTGTATCTACATAATGATATTGTCTCAACTAATTTGAAAGTAGAATTCTTTATTAAAGGAACTTAAAACTAAATTTTTTATTATGTGAGTTATCACAAAATAACGGAGTATTATCAACAAATAGAAATACAGTAATACAAGTTTTCTCAAAGTTTTCTTAAATAACAAAGATAGCTTTACTAAGAAACTAAGAATAAATACTTTCTTGGTATTATGGCCTAAGTTTTAGTAAAATAATTGTTAGTTTTCAAAGTTCTCACAAATAGCTTAAAGATTAAAACTCTTTTCAACTCCATGACAAAACAAGAAAAACTAGTTTTTCAAAGTAAGAAAAAATCAACTCATAAAGTTATAAACCATTTAGAAAATAATGATTTTCAAGTTTCTAAAGAAGGAACTTATTTCCATAGAATACTAAGTATGATAAGATAAAAAACAAAGGATTTTTATCAATAAAAAGGATTCTTTCCAAATAAAATAGAGGAAATGAAATATCAAATTTTGAAAAACAAGAACTTGTATTTTAAACAAGAAATATAAGAAGAAAAGACCAATTTTCTAAAACCATTCTAAATGCAAATTTATAAATAGGTTTTCAACAACTTAATACACTTTTGATAACTTTGATATTTTATCATTAGAAGTAAAAATATAAAAGACCAAAGTTAAAGGAAAATTTACTTATTTTTGGAAAAAGAGTGAAGAAAATAAAATAATAATATTCATTTATAATAACCTATGAAAATATAAAGTTTCTTCAAAATACTTGAAAAGCAATTGTCAAAGTTAAAGTTTTAACAACTCAAAATGAATTGTTTTATGAAATAAATTGTTGAAACACTACCATTAGAAATTTTGCATATAAAGTGAGCTTATGTATATACTAAAGGGATTTATCAATCATATATATATATATATATATCTATTTTTCATCAAAGGATTTTTGAATGAAGTTGAGTTGGAAAATTATTTTACAAAATCTAGAAATATTCGTTTTAAATCTGTACCCTACATTTTTGGAACCCAAATGACCTTATATAACAAAAATAACGTTAGAAATGGTTAGATCTTTTTGAATAGGTAGAAAACGGTAAATTATATGCGAAATTCAGAGTTAAAATGAGCAAGTTATGGCCATTTTAAATTGGAATTTCATTCTATGTGATTTTCACGAACATAGTGAAATAGAATTAAAAAGTTTAAGTAGAATTTCTACGAAATACTCATCCTGGGTATTTCTTTTGTCTAGGTGACAAAGGATACGAGATCACATTTCCTAAGGATTTCGACGACTAAGAAGATTGCGAAATGGACGAGTGAGTTATTCCTCTTAATTTCGTTACCTTACTTGTGCTTGTAAAGAAGTGGCATTAGCATACTAAGAAAAGATAAAAATGGATATGTATGGGAATTCGAGGATATGTATATATGTGATTCTTTATTTATGCATGAAATAAGAATTAAGACTATCGCAATTTTAAACTGCCTGTTTAATTGTTTTTGTTTACTTACTTGTATGACTACTTATTATTTGCTAAATCGATTGATTGCCCCCTAATAAACCTTAATAACGCATAGCATCCATCGAGTCACATCTCTTTCGGAAGGCTACTACTTCTACGCGTATAGTTAGATTGGCTGTTATCGTATTGTGACACAGTCCATGTTCTTCCTAGAGAATCCAAATCGCCCGGGAATGCGACTTTAGGTTCGGAGCTGAGCTAACCAAACATTTTGGGTGGGGACCTGGGGACTAGCAGTAGAAGATTGGGGATCTTCATCACCGATTCCCTAACCTTCGATACGGAGGGGTAAATCCGTTCTATAAATGGTTTCTGGATAACTATATATATTTGTGTAATCATGTGATTGTTGCATTGTATGCATAGCATATGTGTAAAAATTTAAATGAACTTGTTTGAAAACATGGTGCGAATGAAAAGGAATATCACACTAAGCTAGTTGTAGCTTATACCCCTATAGATTTTGTTGAAATAGGTATATCCATGGCTTAAATCAAGGATCATGACATTAAGGAAGTCATAGAAGGATGTTAAACGTTTATGAAGACAATGGAACATAAGATGAAGTTACTTTGAAAGGTTCCTTATATGTAATGTATGCTATGTTAGTGTTTTAGAAATTCTAAGAAGTGTATTTATTTCGATTTGAAGACAATAAAGGGACATACGTAAGAATTATAATTTACCATGTTTATGTTTTATGATAAGTATTCTCTTTGCCTTGTTACTTTACTATTATCAATATAAGTTGCGCTATACCGATGCGTTCCTTAGTTGCGATGTACGTCTTGTACATGATATGAAAGCCTTTGCATGACTGAGATAGTCATTCCTAGGCTTTAGTATTGTATACAACGGACTGCCAAATTTAAGGTACCCCTCCGGGCGTGACAGTACTAAACCTACAAGCACATACAGCAAACAAGGAATGGTAGTACCTTTGAATTTCAGGAACAAATCTCCAAAACTACGATCTCCCTTAACAACAACCCACAATCTCCAAACCTCATGATGATATAATATGAACAGAAACAATTAAACTTCAACACGAAAACAAAATCTAACATATCCAATTTCTCCAAAACCCTAACCTTTTAAGGAAACTCCAAAATAACACCTTCTTCCTCGATCAATTTCCTCAAAATTCCAATAAAACATATCTCACTCCAAAAACCCTAATTTGCAAATCAACAAAACAAACATGTATAATCAAAATTACATCTTATGATAGATATAGGTTTGTGGAGATAAACTTACCGTGATTAGATCCTAAACCCTTTGCTAATCACCAAAAGATCAGATCAGATCTTGCACAGAACTAGGGTTTGCTCCAACAAAAGCTCCTTCAAAATGAAAAGGGATATGAGGAAAATGATCATCAATTCTTGTAATCTTAATGGATCTTGTTTAGATTTGCTTACCCGATCCCAAATCCTTGATTTCCTTTAACTCCAATGGACATTAGCAGACTTGTAGAGAAAATTTTCTAGGTTTATGAATGATTTTGGGAAGGGGGAAGCCTAATTTATATAGAAGATAAGGAATAACTGTTTAATAACGCCTCTTCATCTTTAGTAATGTCTCTTTATATTTAACAATGATGTCTCTTCATTTTTAATAATGACGTCTCTTCATCTTTAATAATATCTTTTTATCTTTAATGGCGTCTCTTATTTTTACTAATGACATCTCTTCATCTTTAATGATGTTTGTTTATCTTTAATGATGTTTTTATTTTTAATGATGTCTCTTCATCTTCATTTACGCATCTGATAATTGACAAGACAAAAATCGATAAAAATTAAATAAGCATTAAGGTTGACCATAAAACCCTTTTATTTTATATCAAATGACATCTTTGCCCTTCAATATAAAATATTTATGTGTATATTACATCATGCATAATACCAGTTGATCAGAATAACTAGTTCGATTCTTTCTTTAGTGCGCCATAGTAAAGGATTGATCATTTATATATTTTATATTTTAGTTTTTCATAAATCATAAAAATCTAAAAATATCTTATAAATCCCTAGATTGTAATGTAACACAGATTCGTAAAATATGCGAATATTTGAAGATAGATTCAACTGCATCGCTAAGGAGTGAATCAAGGGCAACATTTTAAGGCAAAACTCCAAACCGTGCTTGAACTCATGCCCGTAGTCCTTGACCATTATTCATGATGAGACAAACAGCGCCTCATATCAGTTTTACATAGCGCCTACCATAGCTAACATCTAAGGCCTCGATTCTACTTGCTAAAATTTGCCTATCACGCGTGTATAACGATTTTTACAAAGTTTGCTAAAAAGAATTTGCCACTTCAATGAATAAAATTTTCACGATTTCTTTGCTTGATGCATATAAATAAATCTGCACGAATATTGTAACAAATTTCTGACATAGAATAGGGGTGAATAGTAGAATGAAAATTTCTAGTGAGAGAAAGTGTTCTTTTGGTAGGAATTCTAATATGAATTAATTCGACGTTTTTTCTATAAGATTTTATGCTTAATAGGTAATATTTTTCTTTGCTTTTACACTATTTCTCTTGAATTTGTGTTTAATGTTCATATCCAAAAAGAAATAATCATTTTCTCTTAGGGTTTGTGAAACTTAGACCTGATTCATATGATTTCAATTAATTTTTAATTGATTATTGTTTGGGCATTTGTAATTAGTAGCTTGAACTTTAATTAGGGTTTATGTGTATATACAATGTAGATCTATGTTTGATTTCAACTGAATAGATTGAGAAGTCATTCTTTTGAGTAGATCTATGCTATAAAGTTGCTCATAACTACCTATAGATGGGGGTAGTGGAATCTTTTGTCATTTGATTTTAAATTCATTAAAATGAGTTTTAATCAAATGATTCTTAATTTTTATGTGAGTCCAGGTTGTTGATAGCTTGTGAAAAGATTCCAATGATCTAATCTAAATATAAAGTTTTTGACACTTGAGAGAGGCATTAACTTACCTTAGTAAGTCCGACAACATAAGTATACTTAACAAATAACGTATTGAGTTTGTTAAGAAATCACTTGATAAGGCTTGGTGAAGTAGATCCTAAGTTTGTTCTTGCATTAACAAACTTATCTTATAAACTTTGCCCTAAAAACTTGTATATAATTAGAATTTACCTTAGCTTATTTGTAATTTTCTATCTATCATGCTTTGCTAATTTTTCTTTGGTAAGCCTAGAGATTAGAAGTGAGTTTGATAGATGCTAACAATACCTAAAGAATACAACCTAATATTTCATATGCTACTTCGGTAGGTACACTTGCTTGAGATGGTAGTTGTGACCACAGTTGAACAAATCATATTGGCATTTTTATAAATAATTTTTTAAATCAGTTTCAAGTCCACTGGACCTAAAATAAGTTTTCTGGTGCTGTTGCTGGGGATCAGCGTTGGATTCATTTATTTGAAGCTCAATGAAGCAATACTTAAAAACTTTAGATCTATTAATCTAGTCGCTAACCTAATAAACAGTGTAAATAGTTCATGTTTTTGTTTTTTTTTTTTAACTTTGTAAATAATTGTATATATTTGATTATATATAGATTTACCCTTTTGTGAATATTTTGTTCTAGCTGTGATCCGTTTGATTTTTTGTAAATATTTCTCTTGTAAATAACACTAACAATGTAGTTTGTTCCTTATATAAATGTGAATATTTGTAAATTACCCTGTAAATAACTTTTATCTTTTTGTAAATTACCCTGTATTTGTTTGTAAATTTTTCTAAATAGTTGTATAATTTAATAATCTTTTAAAGTAGTTGTCAATAATTTTATTTTTTATGTAGTTTTAGTCTTAGTTTCTTTGTAATATTTTTTTTGTATGCTTTTGTTGTTTATAAACCATGTTTTGTTGTAATTTAGGTTTGTCTATTGTAAACTAATATTTTCTTCTAATAAAATTGTAGGATTATGATTAGGAGTTACTTACAAACTTTGTTTCCCTTTACTCAGAACCATAACACATAGAAGAGTTTCTAGATGCTTAGTTAAGGAAGAGGGTTGAATCTTTGTTGAAGAAATGACTCATAGAGTTGATCCTGTGGTCGGAGGAGGTAAAGAAATTGAGGAAGAAAATGAGGTGCTAAATGGAGAAAACAATTTGGATAGAGTAAACCATCCCCTAGGACTATGTTAGATTTTTGTAGACCTAACTTAGATGGAGTAAACACGAGTATAGCAAGACCTAAGGTGGCAGCTAATAATTTTGAAATTAAGCTTAGTGTCATTTATAGTGTAGTTTGATGGACGACATGATAAGACCTTAACACCTACGTTCAGTAGTTTTTAGAAATTTGTGACACTTTCAAAATTAATGGAGCCTACCATGATGCTATATGTCTGAGTCTTTTTCCTTTCCTTTTAGGAGAATGCTAAAAAGTGGCTCAATAGTTTACCTAAATAGTCCATAACGACTTGGCAACAAATGGTTGAAGGTTTCATGAGGAAATATTTTCCACCACCTAAGACAGCTAAGTTGAGAGTTGACATTGCTTCTTTCTACCAATTTGAATCTGAAACCCTTTATGAGACCTTTGAGAGGTGG
>JAMXBD010004792.1:0-42050 GCA_024138025.1 Combretum micranthum
TATTATTTGAATTATTTTAGTATTTCAATAAATATGTTACCGGTATGATTAAAATACGCGAATATGGGCTATAAATGATATTTTTATAACACGAAAAATTCTAAAAAATTATTTTATAAAAATAAAAATATTTTTCAAATATTCTCCAATTATTAAATTAATTTATTTTATTTTTAGTATCGGGTCTTAAACAAAATCTGATCCCGTAAAAACCCGAAACTAACTAAATTTTAGAATAACTAAATTTTCTATAATATATAAAATATTTATCTAAAAATATAAGGCTTTATAAGAATAATAAAATTGTGTAATGAAATAAAAATGAATAGTGCAAATGACTAATTAATTACCGGTAGTAATGAAAACACGATAAAAAGGTTATAACTGTAACTTTTATAACCCGAAAAATTATATAACTAATATATTTGAAATTCTTATGAAATTACGAGTCTAATGGTACTAATGATATATTTTTTATATCTCGAGCCTCGGGACATGCTTTTCGAAGTCTGTATCCGAATGGGTTCGAAATAAGTCAAAAATTTACCAATATGATATTTATAAACAAACTTATATTACTACGAGCTATTCTACATATTTAAACTACACCTCGGCCTCTGGGTTAAGGGCGCTAGATTGCCGGACTTTAGCTATTGTATTCCGGTTAGGGTTTTCGGGTAATTTTTCCGGTTTAGATCTTTACCAATCTAGAAACTGATATTTTATGTTTATACAACATATTTAATTTGAGAAATTTATTTTAAATTTTATTTTTGTAAGTATTTAATATCTCTTAATGTTTTCGAAATTCTTGAAAATAGTTATATTTTCGAAAGTTTCATTATTTACTTTTTAATAATTTGTTTTTGGGCTTTATAGTACCCGATTTTATAAGTCAGAGTTACGTATGGAATTTATCGTATGTAGTGGTTTTGGAATTGATGTATGTTGAGTTCTTACTTTGTTTTTAAGAATTCTTATTTTTCTCAAGATTTGGAAATTTCTAGATTTGCTCGTGTTTTTGGACTAGTTGAAGTTCTGTTTTAATTTGGAGTGATTTTTAGGGTTTATTTTCGAAGTTCATCTTGGAATTATTTACTGAAATTTTCCGAGGCTTACAGTGATGGCAAAGATCTCATGTTCAAGTGTTTCCACGTCCCTAGCATAAAGCTCATGGGGATTTTAAGTGGAATCACACATGAATGATCTTGCCATTACATGTTTTAAATGTGGTAAAGTGTAGATCTATTACCTATTAAATGTGTGGAGCTAGATAAACTTGAAGAAAAAAAAAAAGAAATTTGTGAGCGCGTGTGTGTGGTGTGTGTGTCATGGCAATGAGGAGAGGGGGAGAGGAGAGAAAAAAATTTCAAGAGCTTCGTTTTGTTAAAAGTGAGAAAATGAAATGAAGTTGGCATAAATGGGTATTTATAGAAAATGAGATTAGAGTTTGCTTTAATTAAATAAAAAAAACAAAATTGGAGAGAGAGGGAGGGTACAAGGGGCACCAGTTTTAGAGAAAATGGGAGAGAGAGAGAGGTGTGTGTGTTGTGTTGTATAAGTTTCTAAATTAAATTAAGTAATTTAAATGGTAAAAGTTGTATTGGAAAAGTAAATGTAAGGAAAATGATGAACTATTGTAAGAATAGGTTGTAAGGATGTAAGAATAGAGAATGGATGGTTGTACTTATGAATAGTGTGATTAGAAATCAAAAAGTAGATCAGGTAATTAAAATACCGGCATTAAAGAAAATACGATAAAAAGGCTATAACTATAACTTTTATAACCTAAAAAACTATATAACTAATATATTTGGAAATCTTATGAAATTACAAATCTAACGGTACTAATAACATATTTTTAATATTTCGAGCCTCGGGACACGCTTTTCAAAGTCTGTATCCGATCGGGTTCAAAATTGATCGAAAATTTACTAATTTGATATTTTTAAGCATCCTAATATTCTTATGAACCAATCTGCACTCTTCACTCATTTTTCGACTTCTCGGTTTAAGAACACGGGGTTGTTGGATCTAAGCTGGTAGGGTTTCTTGGGAATTCGTTGACTTAGGGTTTCCAGTTGACTTTCCGGTTTAGGGTTTGAACTCGATATTACCCTCAAAATTAAGGGTTTACAGCATGAGTTCCATCCGTAGTGGGAAATTGTGCCAAGAGATCAGCTAAGGCTTGAGAATTAATAGCCTTAGGTGGTATGATAGTGATGTCAAATTCTGACAACAAAAGCAGCCATTTAGCAATCCTTCCTGATTAGGCCGACTATGATAGTAAATATTTGATGGGATCAGAGTTAGTGACAAGGCTAACTTTGTGTGCCAAAAAGTAGTGTCAGAGCTTTTGTGTAGTGAATACTAGCGCAAGACAATGTTTCTCACATGCTGGGTAATTGATCTCGCTTCCTTGAAGGGAGCGACTCGGTAGTATACTGGATGCTCGATACCATCAAGTTCTTGAGCCAGTAAGGCACCGATGGATCTATCTGTGTGTAACGCCCTAAACTAAAGGCATTATCAACCCGCCACGTGTCCTTCTCTTTAAAAGAACACGCCAAGGCTATAAAGTTCTAAATCCACAAAATTGTTCAAAATACATATCTCCAATAACTCAAATTAAGGGTACTTGAAATAAAATGTCCTCAATTCATCTAAATCATAAAACTAAGCAATTTAACTTTAAAGAAATAACATAATCTCTAATATAATAATAAACTAATCATAAAAATATTATTTTTCTTTCCTGCAATCACTAGATCCAAGATCACTAATCTCAACTATCGGTAAAAGGATCAAATCCACTATCACTTTTCCCATAGTCCACGAATACGACGTATCCCATCAAATCCTAGATAATGGAATCCTCACCTGTACCTGTGGGAAAAATAAGGATTGAGCGAAAAACGCCCAGTACACCAAACCGAAAACACATACACGTGATCAAGCAATAAGCAATATCACATATGACTTAAAAACTAATGCAACAAACACCAATTATTATCTTTAACTTAGCCAAGCAACCAACACAGTTGAGAACTATTGTACACTAGTCCCAAACCCGGAGTATCTCATGACTCTCTAAAAACATCCAATATAGAAAATAGGTAATTATATACATATATGGTGTTGGGAATCTCCCACACACCCAGGTATCGTACTCTCACTACTCTTAAACTACCGGAATCATTTCTATGCACGAGTCTACTTGGAACAACCTCACACATAGATTATCAAGTTGTCAGCGTCAGTATCACACTCTGCATGGTCTTTACTAACCGCAACCAAGAACAACCAACACTCGATCTGATTAAAGTTGAATAAGAATTAGTCAAGTTTAACAACTAAAACTACAAGCACAAACAATCAAACATGGTAAGGTCATACCTGTTTTCGCTTAAGAAATCGAAATCCTATTCTCAAATAAACACTTGAACAAAAAATCATCGTTCCACTAATCAATTACACATTGATAACAACATAAGAAATATAAACCCTAAAACCTAATTCATCAATCTAGAATCTCCAACATACTTTTCTCCTGTGAAACCCGAAGAATCACCAGATCTCTAATCAACACCATGAAATAGTGAAACCCTAATTCTCAAGATTACATGTTCATCATTGTTCATACATTCACAAATCATTCTCAACAACAAATATGATTCAAATTCTCCTAATAACTTAAGATCTATGAATAATAGTTCTGGGTTGAGTTTACCTTCTTTAATTGATTGTAGATCTGAAATCCCCAATTTCTACACTTAGGGTTTTCCTTCAATTTCCAACAAAGATCAATTCCCTTCACCAATCAACAACACAATCTTAGAAAGAAAACATCCTAGAATGAATTAAAGGTTTAGGAGAGGTTACTTACCCAATTCCTTAATGAAATCCACCTTAGAGAGTGTTGGCTAGGGTTTCTATATGTTTAAGAGAGGTTATGAGGGTTAGGATAGGTTATGGGACGTATTATAGAGTTAAATCTCGAAGGGATATAGGCTGGACACGTAGGAAACAAAGCTGACGCTTAAAACTCTCGGGTCGCAAAACAACAACCAAGGCCACCACTTAGGCTGGCGGCCTAAAGGTCGGCTTACAGCCAAATTCTCTAACAAATCCAAAAACTCTAAAGCTGGTGCTATTGGCCGTCGTCCTTGGATATAGCCCACGGTTTAAAATTATAAGCTATCGGCCTATATGCCAGCCTACTCCAAAATCATCTACTCATTCGCATACATCTTCCTCGAGCCCAAATTCATCTAGGGTTTTGACTGAGGAATGGTGTGACAAATTCATAGGTTAAGGGTCTATTTATAGAGGTATATTGCTTAGGAAAAATGTTAGGTTCGTGTCCAATTTAAGTAGCCAAAATTCATTCTTAATCAAGTCTTTGCCATATGAACACAATACAATTATATTTAAACTTTGACCATAAAACCTTCTTATTTAATATCCTTAGATACTTTGACCCTTCTTAATAATCCTTTTATATACTTTAGGGTTGACCATAAAAACCTCTTTATTTTATATCAAATGACACACTTGCCCTTCTTTATAATTTATTTATCTTTATATTACACATACCTTATCTTATGACCTTGTATACCTACTCCAAGCTTACCTAGTTGAGTAGTGTAAGCACAGATATCTTGTATGACAAGGTTATCCACTCATCCATAGCTTTTAGTATCAACTCCAACAGACTTAAGATTTGTTTGGATGGTTTATTGTTCATTTATATCTTATTTATATCAGATCTGCATTTGTATTTTATTTGCACCTAGTCTATATGGTCTGTTTATGAGTAGAAATATCTGTTTTTCATCTATATCTAATTTTTTAGAAATAATTTGATTGAAACAGATGTCAAACCAACATCAAACCAATGAATCAAATGCACCCTTAAGTGTCTCCATATTGAGCTAGTGAGCATATGTGTCCTGTGTAGAGGCCAAAACAACAGACTTTCTTGGATCAACATCCTATTCATGAGACACTTTCCCAAAAAATGAACCTTTTCTTTTACTCCACTACCTTCTTTAACTCCATTACCTCTAACATGACCTCTTAACGAGCATCAACCCAATTCTTTTCATATAAGGTTTTCAAACTGTGGAATAAAAAAATAAGTTAGGGATTAATATGAAATGGAATATATATCCGTCACTAGTTCGAACCCAGTGGGTTTGATTGTAGTTGTTGAATTGGACTTCGTGTGTTAAGCTTGCAAGACAAGATAGTTACAGAGCACCAAGGCTTGGCCTAATGCGACTACTATGGTACTTAAGTTAGTTAGTATGTTAATGGTGTATTGAACAATAAATATAAGTAGGAGTCCAAGCAATGTTACCGTTCGAATAATCCCGGAGGAGGTATGTATAGTGGATTGACACTTGACGGATACTTGCATAGGGGGATCATGGGATAATGGGGGGGTTGGCGATGGTTACTGTCACGCCCTAAAGGGTACCAGAAACGTGACAGCCTGCCATACTCGATATAAAAGCTTATGAATGACTACTTTAGTCATGCAAAAACTTCGATACTGGGTATAAGGCATGCTTTCATGACCATAGAGGACCATTCTTTGAAACAAGAAGTTTAAGAAGTTATAGAAATAACATTCAAGAATGGAAATTATAACATCATAACTTAATTCAAAATATTAGGAGTCTTACATGATCAAAGGGGTCATGCCCCCATCAAAATATACACTTAAGCTCCATAGTCTAATATCCAAAATAAAAATACATAAGATTTTTCCTTAGAAGTCTAAGTCTACTTCTAGGCCATGACTTCTTTCAAAAGCTCCTGAATGCCAAAAGTCTATACTCGTGAAAAGTATCCCCGAAGCTTCAGTTGCAAAAAGGGGAACTGCAAAAGATATCTATGGGGGTGTAAGCTTAGTGAAAAATAATCTTATAACAATGTATTCATATAACAAAATTAAAACAAGTTAATTGTATAAGCATATGTAATGCAATAAACACGTGGACAAACAATACATATGATTAATCGAAAATGATATGTTGAATAGATTTATGCCCTCCATTTGAGATTAGGTGTTCCGGGTCCATATGACCAAAGTTTGCAAATAATAAATTTTTGTAGTTCTTTCGACCTACTACTTGCCTTTAAAATGTAGTTCATACGGGCTCCTATGCTCCAAAATTATTAATGCAGATTTTTAAGCCTCCGCGTACCTCACTACTATGAATGCAATGTGACTCACTTCATGATATGCATGAATCCATTTAATTAGGCTCTTTCAGCATGACATTAAATATCTTAGAGGTGATCATAGAATTTATAGATACTTCAATATAATACTAAAGCAACAACTTGACTATAGAAAATTCAAGCCCCGGTATACTTAGTGTAATTTCAACTAACATTATAAGATGCATGCACTTTCCAATTTTGATCTCTTCCTATTCTAGTGCCACTCTACTACAAGCAGATGCATAAGTACGAAATTAAGGAAGCAAACTCACTCAACCATAGTGCGAGTAATCCACTAATTGTAGTAATCTTTGGGGTAGAGAACATCACCTTCTTCATCACTTAAACAAAAGAAATGCCCGAAATGAGTGTTTCATGGAATTTCTACTTAAACTTTCTAATTCTATGTTATCATTTTCATCAAAATTCGGATTATGTAAAATTCCAACTTAAATCGACTATAATTTACTCATTTTAAATAAGAATTTCGCATATTAGGTGTCGTTTTCTACCTACTCAAAAAGATATATCTCTTTCTAAAGTTATTTTTTACATTTAAAGCCATTTGGGTTCTAAAACAGGTCAGTACAAATTCAACACGAAAATTACAGCCCTTACATTGTAATATCCCCAAGTTCTACATCATCCAAAAATTCCATAGCAAACACATAGATATTTATATAGTTGAAAAATCATTTTAATATATATATATATATATATAAGCTCATATTATATGCATGATTCTAGTGATATTGTTGCAACAATGATTTTTTATAAAACAATTTATTTTAGGAGTTTGAAAAATGAAGTTTATAAAATATCTCTTTAAGTTGCTGGAAAGAAAATTAAAACCTTTAGTTTGTTACAAAAGAGTGCCTACTCATAATATCTATTAATTTTATATTTTCTTAACTTCTTAAAATTCGGCTCTTTAAGTTGTCTACCAATTTTATTTCCTAAGTTGATTTCTAACTAGTGAGTTGCTCTTAAACTTGATTTAGAGAAATTTTTATGTTCTTAGTGTTTTTCAAAGTGTTAGTATGACTCCTATAAATAAGTTCTTGAGAAAAATTTACATAACAAAGAATTATCAACATTAAAATTTATAAAAATTTACTTTAGTAATTTGGAAATAATGTAGTTGGACCATTATCTTATGTTTTAGTGAAAATTTCTTGTAAGTATTAAAATCATGTTTCTTGAGAGTTTAGTTCCATGAGCTCCTTTTATTTATTTGAAATCTTTATTAAGACAACAACATTATGATCATGCATGAATATGACCTTGTAGCTATGAAAAAAAAATAATAATAATAACTCATAAAAAATAAAATTCATAGAAAATTAAATAAGCATATATATGTAAGAACAAAAATTTAGAATTCTTAGCTTACACCAAGGCTTCCCGGAACTTAGATATGGATATGTTCCATAAAAAGAAAAGAAAAACATAAGAAAACTTAAAGGAAAAAGGCAAAAAAGAAAAAAAAAATTGTGGAAGTCATAAATTTTTATTCAAGTCTTCCAAAGACTTAGAAATGGACAAGTCCCATAAAGAAAAGCAAGAAAATAATAAAATCATGGGAGTCTTAGATTTTTGTCAAGGTTCCTTAGACTTAGATTATGGACAAGTCCTAAAAACATTTTCACTTGATGGGGACAAGTCTAAGACTAGAATGACTAGCCTTAATAATTTGCATGAAATAAATATGCAAGAAAAAATAAGAGTATAAATAAAAAGTTAGATTAGTAAGCTTTAGGCTCTAAGAATATATATACATACTTATACTCAATAATATATAAGAGTTACATTAGGAGCAAAAATGTAACAAGAACATAACAACATTTGTAAATAAAGATGGTGTTGAACAAGACATAAACAAGTTATTATTTTAAAGCTCATGGGCTTTTAGAAATAAAAAAAAAACAAGGCGTTTATGTTATGTTAACATAAATAAAAGAGGGGGTATATATATTTACCTAAAGTATATGATGGTAGATGATAGATTGATGAAAGAAAAATTTTGTGGAAATTGTTTGGGAATGGGAAGAAAACCTTACGGTTTTGATGAGGGAAGAAGAGTGAATTTATAGAGAGAATTTGGCAGAGTTTTATTATGGTTTGGAAGGTATGTGTAAGGAATGAATAAGGAAGGGAGTATTTATAGAATTTTGAAGTAAAAATTAGAGTGCATAAAATAAATTAAAAAGGAAAATATAATAAGTAAAGAGAGAGAGAGCGATGGCACCGATTTGGAAGAAAAGAGAGGGAAATAATTGATTAATTTTGTATTTCTGTAATGAAAAGTAAGTAATATATAAGTTAAGTTATATATAAGTTTCATGAGAAAAGGAAAAATAAGAGATAGGTTTGTAGGTTGTAAGAATAGATAGTAAGAAAAAGTAGAGATAGATGAATAACACTGAATAGTAGTAAATAGTAACATGAATAGTAACAAGCAAATTACTGGTAGTAAAAAAATATGTGTAAAAAGGCTATATCTAATATTTTTAGAAATCGAAAAATTCTAAAACTGATATTTTATGAATCCTCATCGTATTACGAGTTTAAATATGCTATTGGATTATTTTCACCATTTTGCGTACTGAGACCTTGTTTTCAAAAACTGACCCCGTTTGGATTAAAAAAAATGAATTTTGATGAATCTAATATTTTTAGGTTGTATTACATTATTATGTACTATAATATAAGATTATCTTATTTCTATCATTTTAAGCTTTCGAGCGTGGATTGTCGGATATAGACTCATTAGGGTATGTTATTGACTTAGTTGACTTCAGGTTTCTGCTTAACTTCTGATTCTAGGGTTTAAGCATAAAAATTAGAATAAAATCTATGGATTTAATGTTACCGTAGACGGAGATCGAGTCCAATAATCCACATTTGGTCATGCTAGCCTCGAGCGATAAGAAGGGATGCACTAAGTGGCCTTAAGTTGGGATCCATTTGGTTAAAGCAAATGGTGGTCAATGTTCTAAGCTAGAGGAATTAGTGTCTCTATGGGACCCTAGGCTAGCCAAAGTAACCCCTACCTTTCAAAGTGTGCTACTAGATCCCTTAAACTTTCAACATTAGAGACAATTAATACTTTTCATTTTAAAAAAAATACACTTTGAAAGTGTTAAGTCTCTTAGTTTGGTTTTGATGATAGCAAAACATGTATGAGTGTTTACTAACAAATTTATTAAGTGTACAGTACTTAAGTATAATCAAAGTTAGTTTATGAAAACATGTTCAAAGTATAATCAATGTTGGTTTATGAAAATATGTTCAAAAGAGATTCTATTCAAAAAGTGTTTGGAAAGTTTTTTAAGAACAAAAGTATAGTCAGAAGGTAACTTAGAAGGTAAAATCATTGGTTTATAAAACTCATATAACAGTTAAAGATCAGTCAGAGGGTAAATGTCACTATGAATGAGTTTTACGAACAAACTTCAAGAAATTGGATTTTCTATGATGCTTTATAGATTTTAAGACCCAGCTCCAAAGTTGAGTGTATTAGGGTAATACATTCAATCATGTTCCACTAAGTTGGTTCAATATCCATGGGGATTCATGTTCTACTGAATTAAAAGTGTTATTCTTGAAGATTTAATATTTTGACAGCAATGATATTCAACAACAATGTCAAGACAAGTCCAAGATACATTTCAAATTTGTCATGAGAAGATTATTTGGTAAATCTATAAGATATCAAGATTGTGTTTCAACATAATTAAGGAATTCAAATTTAACAAGGATACAGGTCATTTTTTTTTTTTTTTAGGAATTCAAATATGTTTCAAGTGAACAGTATCAGAAGTGAAGAAGTCAAATATCTATCCCAAAAAAGTCGTCTACAAGATAAGGATAATTTTTTTTAATTATTTCAGTTGTTGCACGATATCAGGTATTCTAAGATTACGATAACAACAACAACAACAATATCAAGGAACATATCATCTTCAAGTTTTGAAGCACGAAATATCAGCAAGGCTTGTCCTTTGTTTTCGTTACAGAATATCAAAATATATCATGAACAAAGTCTATCTTTTCTTAGCCGTTGGGAATGAAGATTTTATATAACAAACAGAGATTCAAATACATCATCTAAGTAAAAGGAAAAAAGAACAAGCATAGAAAGCTGCGAATTTCATTGAGCCAAATATTGCTCTTCTATATTGTCTTCATTATACTAAACCGAGAGGAAATCTTTATTTCTTTATTCCTCATTGCTTTAGTTTTCTTGTGAGAGATTGTAAAAGGAGTGAGAGTAACTTTCTTTCTCTGTAGATCAGTAAATAGCTTGAGTGAAGCTAGATAAGCTGAGCAGAGTGATTGAAGTTCATTGCAGTTGAACAAGCTTGTACTCTCATTTCTTGATTGGATAGTGAAACATACTGGTGTGGAATACTGGTCTCCGGCTTGAAGCTGGAAGAGAGGACTGACACTCGAGGTGGAACCTCTATAAATCGATTTTGCACTCTCTACTCCCTTATCCCTCTTTATTTCGTGCATAATTAATTGTTTTTCTTAGATGTGTTATATGCTCAGAAAGTAATTTAGAGAGTAACTGGAATATCTTTTCTTAAGCAAAGAGTAAAACTAGGAGTTTAACTTTGAAATTATTTGTTTCATCTTTTGTGCATTTGAGTAAATTATTTTTATCCGAATTTTGTTCAAAGATATTAGTTGTTAATTTTATTGTTTTAAAGAAAGTTTTAAAGCCATTAAAGTTGAGTAACTAAGTGGTGTGAATTTGTTTGAAATTTTGAAAAGTAAATTTTTTATTTATAACTAATTGACCCCCCCTCTTGGTTATTCTTTCGGGACCAACAATTGGTATCAGAGCATGCTCATTTATTTAAATCGAGTGATCTTTTCAAAAATGGCTGAAAATAACATTGCTATTAACCGATCTCCTTATTTTGATGGTACAAATTATTTGTATTAGAAAATGTACATGTCTACTTACATAAAAGCTAATGAATACGGTTCTTAGCAGGTGATTGCATTTGGAGATACTTAAGTGACAATGACTGATGAAGCTGGATTCACTGATGTCGAACTAAAGTTAATAGGGAAGAACAATAAGGCTAAGAAACTCTTACTTACTATAATAGCTCCATCCAAATTTTACTCAATTTCGTCTTGTGAAACAACAAAAGAAATTTTGGATACCTTGTCTGAAACTTATGAAGGACCTAATACAATTAAAGAAACTAAAATCAATGCTCTACTTCAACGTTATGAATTGTTTAAAATAAAATCTAATGAGACAATAAAGGACGCCTTTAATCGATTTACTACTATTACTAATGAGCTAACCTCTCTTGGAAAGAAATTGGATTATTCGGATCTTTTTAGGAAGATGCTTCAAATTTTGCCGAAATCATGGGATGCCAAAAAGACAGCAATAGAAGAAGCCAAGACTTGAATAAGCTCACGCTCAGTCAATTAAGGGAAAAATCAATGGCATACGAATCTCACCTTGATACAACTGAGGATTCTGAGAATAATTCTAAAGCAATAGCGTTCAAAGATAAAAAGGTTGTTAAGTTCGACTCTGATGAGGACAGTGCATACGAATCTCACCGTCAATCTCCTTGCCAGCATGTTGATGTTCTCGTTGTCACTATCCTTGACAGAATCGAACTCAACAACAAGAACATCAACATGCTGGCAAGGAGATTCAGCAAATTTATGAAGAAAAACAAAGATAAAATGTTCAAAAATTTTACTAAATTTGATAAGTATGATGCAGGAAAAAGCTATAAAGACAAAGAAGAAAAGAAAGAGAATGTATGTTACGAATGCAAGCAACCGGGTCATATCAAATACGAGTGCCCAGTCTTGAAGAAGAAGATGAAGAAGTTTAAAAAGAAAAGTTGGGCAATGATGGCAACTTGGAGTGATTAGATGCGTCAAAAAGTGAATCAAAAAGTGTAAGTGAAGATGAAGAAGAAGCCAACTTGTGTCTAATGGCCACATCCGAGGTAAATTCTGATTCCAAAGTTGAAATGAGTGAAAATGAAATGCATTCTAAGATGAAAAAGCTGCTAAAAGCTCTTAAAAAGATAGATTCAAAAATCTCTAAACTTGATGTCGAGAACAAGGCCTTAAAGAATGAAAAAGATGTTTTAACTCAAACAAATAAGCTACTTATTGATGAGAATGATATTTTAAAGAATGAAAATGAAAAGTTTCTTGTCAAATCTGATGTTTTAAAGAAAGAGAATGATGTTTTGAAAAATGAAATCAAAGATTTAAAAGGAAGAGTAGAGGATTTGTCTCTGATAAATGTCCTAAGACCCTTATTATTGGTGCATTATTGAGCATATTCCATATGCTATTTAATTAATTTATTGAAGAAAAGGATTATTATTGAACTAAATTTGGATTTTAGGGACAATCATGGAACAATTTGGCTTTTCAAAGGATTATTAATAAAAGAAGCCAAGATCTTGGAGAGCTTTGGAGCCTTTTGTGGAGTTGCTGGCCATACACTAGTATTTTTATACCACTATTGTACTTTTGAAGGAGAAAATTTGAAGAAAAATTCAAAGTTCCAGGATACACGACCCCACATACACCAGTTGTGCACAATAAGTCATGTATAAAACGAGCAAAGTTAATGAGTACACTACTCCAACATACACCGGTCGTGTAGGGGTCGTGTACATACTGATATATATATACACGCGCCTTAAGCTGAAAAACAGATTTCATTCACTTGTATTTCCACCCAAAAACCCTAGAACACATTTTAGAGAGCTTTTTGAAGAAGAATTCATGCTGCAACTTGGAGATTCACAACACCACTTCTATAAAAAGGTTTTATCATCATGATCTTTTCTCGTTCTTCCATTGTACTTATTATTGTTGTTAATCTCTTCATGGAAGAGTAGTTGTGTATGCCCTAGGTTTTGGGAAACCCTAGCCTTCATGTATTGACTTGTTTATTAATTGAATGAAGTTTGATTTTGAGTTTGCTTCATGATTTATATTGTTGTTTGTGATGATTTTAGGCCTAAGTTATTACAAACTTGATTCTTGTTAATTTGAAAGAAGATTTCAATTAATGGGTTTGATCTCTCATGGGAAAAGAAGTTGAGTAATCCACCTAGAAATAGGGTTTTTCCAACTTTCTATCAATTAGGGTTCATAATCTTCATGCTATTCTAATTTGATAATTGTGAAGGAAGAAATTCCCACTTTTGCAATTAGGTTGGGGGTTAATTAACTTGAAGAGAGTAATTAATCTAATTGAGAAACTGATAGTTCAAGATTAAGTTTCATTCAATTGAATCTATCTTTAAAGATGAAGGGGGCTAGGGTTGATCATAACAAAGGGCATTGTTTGTGAATTGATATTCTTGAGAAATTTATGCATATCTTTCATCTAAGGTTTTTGGGATTGCATTTAGTTAGAATTAGTAGGGAGTTTAGCATATATCTTGCAATTGATTCGGCTAGATAATAGTTAACGGGTTATTACTAATAGTTGCACATAGATCCCTAGGACGATATCCAAGTTATCTTACACGATAGGTACACTATCTTGTGGTTGGCATACTTAAGCGAAATTATAAGATGAAATCTAGGTGGGGTAATCTTACTTGTTATTTAATAATGGAATCTAGAGTCTAGAAGTGAACAGAGTCCTTGGTTGAAAGTTAAATGGTTGTACTTCTAAGCTTTTTAATTAGTATGTTAGCTTTTCAAAAACTTTGAGAGCCCTTCTAACCTTTTGAGAAAGGGGCAAATGAAATTTTTCTCTTGGTGATCCTTTTGCAATAATCTCTTTGAAAATACTCAATCAATTGATGTATTAAATGAATATGAAAAGCTAGTCAGTATGGGCGGGCTTTGGTCCCTCAGAAGAGCGAAGTCTGACCCCACTACTAACTAAGCAAGCATCTTACACAATTGATGTATAAAAAAAAAAGAGAATAAAATATATTTGAGTCGAAAAGAAGTGGGCAAAAACCTGTCCAAAGGAAATTGAAAAGATGGAGGCTAAAACCTCCCCCTTTGAAGACTATAGAGATTTCAAGCAAAAAGAAAAAAATCTAAGAGATTAATAGATGTCATATACTTTCTTTCTAGGTTATTGTGCTTAAGGAAGTGGTTGAAGAGCTTATATACTTGTTATTTAGTGGTGAAGTGTAACTAAGTTCCTTTTGCTAATGCTTGAATTTGTGTTTACTTTATGACTCAAGATTCTATTGTTAAATGGTGAGGGTAAAGTTTAATTTACCCGAATTAGCCTTGCAATTTGGATTCTAGTATGCTAATTACATTCATATGATGGGTTGGAGTGGTAGGCATAAAGTGAGTCCCTATGATCTGAAAGAATTAATGAATGCAATGTGAATCTCATTTTTGTGGAAAATTTTTGAGTATATTTGATGATAGATCTTAATTGTCCTTAGTTGTTTGCTTGAGGACAAGCAAATGTTTAAGTGTGGGGAAGTTTGATAAATGACCTAAGACCCTTATTATTGGTGCATTATTGAGCATATTTCATATGCTATTTAATTGATTTATTGAAGAAAAGGATTATTATTGAACTAAATTTGTGTTTCAGGGACAATCATGGAACAATTTGGCTTTTCATAGGATTATTAATGAAATAAGCCAAGATTTTGGAGAGTTTTGGAGCCTTTTGTGGAGTTGCTGGCCATACACTAGTATTTTTATACCACTAGTGTACTTTTGAAGGAGAAAAATTGAAGAAAAATTCAAAGTTCTAGGATACATAACCCCACATACACCAGTTGTGCACAATAAGTCATGTATATGTGCCAAAAAAGGAAAAACACGAAGTTAATGAGTACACTACCCCTACATACACCGGTCATGTAGGGGTCATGTACATACTAATATATATATACACGCGCCTTAAGCTGAAAAACAGATTTCATTCACTTGTATTTCCACCCAAAAACCCCAAAACACATTTTAGAGAGCTTTTTGAAGAAGAATTCATGCTACAACTTGGAGATTCACAACACCACTTCTATAAAAAGGTTTTATCATTATGATCTTTTCTCGTTCTTCCATTGTACTTATTATTGTTGTTAATCTCTTCATGGAAGAGTAGTTGTGTATGCCCTAGGTTTTGGGAAACCTTAGCCTTCATGTATTGACATGTTTATTAATTGAATGAAGTTTGATTTTGAGTTTGCTTCAAGATTTATATTGTTGATTGTGATGATTTTAGGCCTAAGTAATTACAGACTTGATTCTTGTTAATTTGAAAGAAGATTTCAATTAATGGGTTTGATCTCTCATAGGCAAAGAAGGTGAGTAATCCACCTAGAAATAGGGTTTTTCCAACTTTCTATCAATTAGGGTTCATAATCTTCATGCTATTCTAATTTGATAATTGTGAAGGAAGAAATTCCCACTTTTGCAATTAGATTGGGGGTTAATTAACTTGAAGAGAGTAATTAATCTAATTGAGAAACCTGATAGTTCAAGATTAAGTTTCATTCAATTGAATCTATCTTTAAAGATGAAGGGGGCTAGGGTTGATCATAACAAAGGGCATTGTTTGTGAATTGATATTCTTGAGAAATTTATGCATATCTTTCATCTAAGGTTTTTGGGATTGCATTTAGTTAAAATTAGTAGGGAGTTTAGCATATATCTTACAATTGATTCGGCTAGATAATAGTTAACGGGTTATTACTAATAGTTGCACATAGATCCATAGGACGATATCCAAGTTAATTTCTATCTTACACGATAGGTGTACTACCTTGTGTGCGTCTAGAATTAATGGGATTATAAATTTAAAGCTTAATGATCCAATGCATCAATCTCAATCCATTAAGAATACATTTAATAAGTTTAATGAAAGTGACAAGAAGTTAAATATGCTTATAAATAGTCAAAGACTGTCATTTATTAAGTATGAACTTGGATATGAAAATGGAAATTCATCAAATAATGTCAAGAGGATAGTGTTTGTTAAAGGAAGTGAGCCTATGAATGATAAATCTGTTAAGAAGAAAAAGAACAGTAACAGCAGAAGCTACATCAGAAGGTTCTCTCAACAAAAATATCCATTCAAAAGGTATTGTAGAGAGTACAGGTATGGATATGGTAATGTGTATCCAAGACAAAATCTTTGTTATCAGGTAAATCAAAGGTATAATAAATCTTCTTATGTGTGTTTCTTTTGCAATAAATTAGGACACATTGAAAAACATTGTTTTTACAAAAGAAACAAGCTTAATGATTAACAAGGAAAGAATAAACGAAATACAAGCTTGCTTTTCAGCAGACCCAAACTTATATGGGTTCGTAAGAAAGTATAACATGTTTTTTAGTGATTTCATATTTGGGGCAAAGAGCAAAGGGATATGATCATAACAACAATTGCCTCAATTAGAAAAGAAACAAATGTGACTTTCATAAATAAGAAGAAAAAGTGTAAAAGAAATTGGTATTATTATTCTAACTCTCTTGATTATGGTTTTTCACTCTCTATGATTTGCTCTCCATGTTTTGACATGAAAATAATTGGAATCGAATATTTTTTTTAATCAAATGGTATCATATTAGGGGGGAGCTTGTTTTCTAAAAGAAAATATTATATATATATATATATATCAAGGGGGAGTAAGTTTTTATCAAATCAATTAGATGTTCTTTGCTAGTAAATAATTGGTGTTAAAAATAATTTTAGAGAAATGTTTAAAACAATGGTAAATACATTAGAACAAATGTGTTGAAGTTGTTTTACTTTGTAATTTTTGTTATGTGTATGACTCTGAATTTTTTTTTACAAAAATTCTACAATTTTTGTTTTCGAAATTCTACATTTTTCTGCAATTTTTGTAATTTTTTGCAATTTCTACATAAATTTTGCATATTATGTCAAATTTTTTTTAAATTCTGCATTATTTATAAAATTATGTTATTTTAAGAAATATATGCACAAAAATGCTAATATTTGGACTTACATACATAAAAAGTGTGCTTGTCTTTTGAATTAATGGAATTCATATTTGGTCATATTCTTTGAATATGTATTTTGTTGATAACAAAAAGAGAGAGAAAGTTAAAAGAAAATACTTTTCAAATGTTAAAGTTTTGCTTTTGATGATAACAAAAAGGGAGAGAAAATAAGTGAACAAAAAAAATATATATCTTTTTTTCATAATTAAGTTATTCATATTTTTTGTGTATGATGTTTTCTCATCGTAAAAAAAAGGGAGAATGTTAAGTCTCTTAGTTTAGTTTTGATGATAGCAAAACATGTATGAGTGTTTACTAACAAATTTATTAAGTGTGCAGTACTTAAGTATAATCAAAGTTAGTTTATGAAAACATGTTCAAAGTATAATCAATGTTGGTTTATGAAAACATGTTCAAAAGAGATTCTATTCAAAAAGTGTTTGGAAAGTTTTTTAAGAACAAATGTATAGTCAGAAGGTAACTTAGAAGGTAAAATCATTGGTTTATAAAACTCATATAACAGTTAGAAGATCAGTCAGAGGGTAAATGTCACTATGAATGAGTTTTACGAACAAACTTCAAGAAATTGGATTTTCTATGATTCTTTATAGATTTTAAGACCCAGCTCCAAAGTTGAGTGTATTAGGGTAATACATTCAATCATGCTCCACTAAGTTGGTTCAATATCCATGGGGATTCATGTTCTACTGAATTAAAAGTGTTATTCTTGAAGATTTAATATTTTGACATCAATGATATTCAACAACAATGTCAAGACAAGTCCAAGATACATTTCAAATTTGTCATGAGAAGATTATCTGGTAAATCTATAAGATATCAAGATTGTGTTTCAACATAATTAAGGAATTCAAATTTAACAAGGATACAGGTCATTTTTTTTTTTTTTTAGGAATTCAAATATGTTTCAAGTGAACAGTATCAGAAGTGAAGAAGTCAAATATCTATCCCAAAACAGTCGTCTACAAGATAAGGATAGTTTTTTTTAATTATTTCAGTTGTTGCACGATATCAGGTATTCTAAGATTACGATAACAACAACAACAACAATATCAAGGAACATATCATCTTCAAGTTTTGAAGCATGAAATATCAGCAAGGCTTATCCTTTGTTTTCGTTACAGAATATCAAGATATATCATGAACAAAGTCTATCTTTTCTTAGCCGTTGGGAATGAAGATTTTATATAACAAACAGAGATTCAAATACATCATCTAAGTAAAAGGAAAAAAGAACAAGCATAGAAAGCTGCGAATTTCATTGAGCCAAATATTGCTCTTCTATATTGTCTTCATTATACTAAACCGAAGGAAATCTTTATTTCTTTATTCCTCATTGCTTTAGTTTTCTTGTGAGAGATTGTAAAAGGAGTGAGAGCAACTTTCTTTCTCTGTAGATCAGTAAATAGCTTGAGTGAAGCTAGATAGGCTGAGCAGAGTGATTGAAGTTCATTGCAGTTGAACAAGCTTGTACTCTCATTTCTTGATTGGATAGTGGAACATACTGGTGTGGAATACCTGGTCTCCGCTTGCTGGAAGAGAGGACTGACGCTCGAGGCGGAATCTCTATAAATCGATTTTGCACTCTCTACTCCCTTATCTCTCTTTGTTTCGTGCATAATTAATTGTTTTTCTTAGGTGTGTTATATGCTCAAAAAGTAATTCAGTGAGTAACTGGAATATCTTTTCTTAAGCAAAGAGTTAATCAGAGAGTAAAACTGGGAGTTTAACTTTGAAATTATTGTTTGATCTTTTGTGGATTTAAGTAAATTCTTTTGATCCAAATTTTGTTCAAAGATATTAGTTATTAAGTTTATTATTTTAAAGAAAGTTTTAAAGCCATTAAAGTTGAGTAACTAAGTGGTGTAAATTTGTTTGAAATTTTGAAAAGTAAAATTTTTATTTATAACCAATTCACAACCCACACACCACCCCCACCCCCCCCCCCCCCCCCCCCCCCCCCCTCGTGGTTATTCTTTCGTAGACCAACAAAACGTTTATGGGACAAATCGGTACATAAGTGAATGTTCAAAGGGGTAAATCCACGCAGGTGAAAATCCGAAGGGATTTGAAATTTCTTTTTTTTTTTATAATAAAAAACATTACCTATCCTTAATTGTATCAATTATTGAATGTTTAAGAGGTCTAGAAGTGCACTTTGAAAGTTTGAGGAGTGAATCCACAATTAAGTGAAAATTCAAGGGTATAATTTACAATTTTCCCAATAAAGTAAAAAAAAAAGGGAAAATAGCAAATTACCCCATCGGACTTTTACTGAGGTGCAAATTTATCTCATGAAATTTCAAGGTGCACTTTTTAACCCCTGGACTTTCAATATTTTACATAGCAATGGATAGTTAACATTTTGTGCACTTTCAAAGTTTATGGGATAAACTTACACATTAATAAAAATTTGGGTGGCAAATCTGCACATAAGTAAAAGTTCAATGAGATAATTTGCAATTCTTCCCCCTTTTTTTAATGGAAAATATTAATTTTCCTTAACTTTGGCTAATTTTTGAAATTTTAAGACGTTTAAAAGTGCACATTAAAAATTCAAGGGGTGAATTCAGGCCAAAATGAAAGTTTGGTTTCGGCTCGGGGGGAGGGGTGGGCGCGGGGGGTTGGTGGGGTTTGGGAGAACAATAAATTGCAATTTCCCTAAAGTAATCAAGGAAGAATGAGAGAAATATCCAATAGTAACAGTCATGATGAAGAAACAAAACAAAAAGAAATGTCGTCATCAAATCAAACCCTTCTTTATGGAACAAGAGAAGGAAAAAGAATGGGAGCTTGGAAATAAATAAATAAATAAAAAGCCATATGGGCTAAGACATACTCTAATTTAACATCTGTTAACATTTTACGAGGAGACACTCAAATGAGCAAATCGTAAAATTAGAGACACCAAATTGCAAATTCTGAAAGCTTAAAACACCAATATGCCTAAATTGCAAGGTATAAGCATTTTCCAAGTCATTTTTCCATTAAATCAAGACCAAACTAATGGAAACTAAGGATTGTATGAGGAAATCATTGCAATTGTAGAAAAAAAGTGGAAATTAAATTAACAGGTATTAAAAAAAAAAAGAAAGACAGATAGCGAGCTACTCAACATTAAGAATAATGGGAAGAAACTATGGACTCATAAAGAAATGAAATAACAACAATAAAGAGAAAATAAAAAACAAACATTACAAATAGAAATAGTTTTATCATAAACTTTGCAGTTTGAAAACTTGGTGAATATAGAAAAACGTGAGTCCAACATTCATAAGAAATTAACTCTATCTACGTGCAAAATAACTACAATAAATATATTGATTGTGACTAGGATCATTCAAAGGCTAAAAGTTCAAAAGCGAAAAACAAAGAGAGGGAAAGTGGTAAATGCCAAAAATTCCTCACTCTAGTGATGAAACTAGCCCAATTTAATGGTACGAAATCATAATAATTCCTAGTAGTTCACATTCTTTATGTCAAGTCCACCCTATCAATCACAACACACAAATAAATAATTTAATAGATATGCTTGAGAAAGAACTTAATAAGGGTTTTCGTAGAAGTCATTTTGTTAAGAATATTAGATGTACCAAAAAGATAAGACATCAAGTACTAGTGATCATATTCAACCTAACTCATTTTAGTGGAAGGAATCTAGTGAGAAACATTTAGCAAATGCTTCAATTGATAGACGAAAGGCGTTACTAGTGGTAACAATTTCATAGAAAGAAGCACCAATAGATTCACAACAAATTGTAATAGTATAACACCCGAGCAAAGAGTAATACATGTAAGGCATCGATTCGCATGTCTTGGTCATGATCCATATGTGATTATGTTCCATGTTTTTTATATTTATTTTTTACTTTACTATTTTATTTGTTTGGCTTTTTTATGTTCCATATTTGTCCTTAACTGACTTGTCGGAGTATATAAGGGTTATTAGGGTTACGTTTAAGAAGAAGTTTTGAGTTTTTGCCACCTTTAATAACTTGATATCTTTGTAATTATTGAATTTGGTTCTTAAATGAATTTGAAAGTTTTCTCAACCTTTTGTCAATCGTGCCTCATATTAATTGATCAATACAACTAGTTCGATCTTTTCTTTGTAAGTAATATCCTAAGAAAGAATCATTCATTTTCTTTATTTTTTGTTTTATTAAAAACTACAAAATCATAATCATGAAAACACTTTATTGTGAGTAGGTTAATCGAGACAAATCCATAACGTAATTCTAACACGGATCCTATTCGTATCATCTTGGTGTTAGAGCTTTAATTTTCCACATGAGGATGAATTGAATGGTCCAATTAGATCTATGGAAGGATACGTGATAAAACGGTAAGATCCCATCCCCCTATCTTGTGAATTTACCATGGGTATGGCTTTGATAGGGGTTATTTGGATAAAAAAAGTAAGTTAGGGTTAGTTTTTTGAGAGACAAGTTATTATCAATATTGAATTGCTTAATTAAAAAGAAAAGGGAGCTTATATTGTAACTTTCCAGTATTGCGTATTGCTGGAATGTGATTATGTGTTCGGTGATTGCCACTTAGGTTTGTGTAGTGTGATTAAAGGCTAGCATTATTATTATTGAGTAAAAGTTTGAATAAAAACCATGATTAGTGGATATCATGGTAGGATTGACAAAAGAATTGAATTACTAAGTGAAATTGGGATGAATTTGCTTGAGTTTGATGTCATGGGTCCTCAGAAATTATTTAGATTAGGAGTTCCAAGTATACCAAATTATTGGAGACTTTCCATGCTCTAGTTGTCTATTGGGTAGATTATTATCGAGAAATTAACTGGACTTGTAGGTTATGATGGAAAAATATTATATTAGAGTGATCATTGAATGAAATTTATGACTATAACTATTTTATACACATCATTCTAGCAACAATTCTTACATAAAATCAAGCTACCAAGAATATCAAAGGACTTTTTCCCAAGCGAGTCCTTCAAGATGGTGATCTGACCTTCTTTCATTAGTATATCCTCGTCAAGGGCACTAATCTTCTTCTTTAGCGCGTTAACCTCAGAGTTTAAGAGCATGTTCTCCTCGCTATATTGCTTCACTTCCTCCCACATCATGTCTCTTTCCTCCGTCACCTTGGGTAGAATACCCTTCATGACTGTTATTTCCTTCCTAGATTCATGAAGCTCCCTCTGAAGATGGTTAAGGTTTTCATCCTTCTTTAGCATCTGTTATCACAAAGCACAGCATCAGAATTGACCGTGGAAAGATTAGCAATAAGAATAAAGCAGTATAGAAAATCAGCATGTTAAATAAAAGCTCTATTAGAGACATTAAGTGCTGAAAGGACAGCAAGGTAAAGTTATGGAGAAACATAGCATCAGAGCATTGACAGTGCAAATTTTTGCGATGAACAGGGTCTGTTGCATATTATCAAACCTCAGCTCACATGTTTTGATATACTTTTTGCAAGATTAAGCAAGTGCAAGCCAGACCGTAGTAACAACTTTGTACTTATTTTCTCATTTGCCTTGCCAAAGCTCAACATGATTCATTGCTGTACCGTTAAGTCCTGCTACACCTGATCTTTCTTGAATATTTTGTTCATGAATTCAAATTATGCACACAACTAGCAATCTTTGACTTCAATTTCCACATAATTGAACTCATAATTTACCTGAAGCTCAAGATCCTTCAACTTGTGCGAAACAGAGGAAAGGTTGTCCATTGCGCTTTGAACCTGGTATCTGAGAATATCAGTACCCCTTACTGCTGTTGCCAGTTCCGCTTGCAACTGCTCAACCTCCAGGTCCTGGAGTAGAGCTTCTCTCTCAGCAGACTAGTAATCAAACGTTCTTCTTTAAGCTCTGATCTCAAAATTTCCTAGGCGAACGTAAGAAAATAACCAGACCATTAAGAAAGTACTCACCCAATATGAAAAATTTAGTCAATTTTTCCGTTTTAAATAAAACTTACCTGTGAAGTTTGATCATTTATCTGATTTGATACATCGCTTCCAGTTACCTGCGATAATGATAACGAGGACGGCTTGGCCTTTTCTTCCAGCAGTTTCGACATCATCTGTAAGCTCCTCTCGAGGTTTTGGGTCCCGCCCTTGATCCCCTGAAGTCTTGTTTCAGACTCAACAAGAAATTGGCCATCCAAACCACTTCGAATAGATTCTATCCCTTGCTTGCTTTCGTCGCACTGGGCAAATTTTTCTCTACTAAATTCCAGTAAACTTGAACACAAGTGGGCACCGTCGTTTAGGATGGACAGCCCTTGGTTTTGCAAGCAGCATATGCGGTTCCACATTTCCTTATCCAACTGAAACATTATCACCATTTCCTTTCCCAACGCCTTTTAACCGGCCCAGCAAACTTATATTTTCATGCCGAAGAGAATCTATCTCAACTCTACTATATTCTAACTCTTTCCTCAGAGCTAGCTCTACGCCGTCAATCGTACTTGCTCCGCTCTCAACTTTGCCGTCTGTTTATCAATTATCTCTGAAGCTGGAGCCTTTGTGTTTCCCCATCAAATTCCTCACGAAGAACTTCAATTGTCTTTTCTTGTTCACCGCAAGTTCTTGATAGTCTGGCAACTGATCTGTGTAAATCCTTGCACTCCTTCTCCTTCTCCAAGAAATTTCTTCTGATGCATTCGCTGTTCACCTCAACTAGCCTGTGTTTTTCCTGTAATTCAAATAAACTTGTTCTATTTCTTGCTTCTGTTGGCTTAATTGTTCCACGTTTTCCATCAGCTCCTTAAGTTTTTGCTCCGAAAATGTCATCGTCCTCTTGTTCTCTGCTTCTTTCTCATTAAAGGAAGCAACCAACCGCTGGAGAGATACATTTTGCTCTGCTAGCTCTCTAACACGCTCACGAAGCCTCTGCTCTTCTAGCTGATATTTCTCAAGCTTGGATGACCACTCATGGGATCTTCTATCGAGTTCCTTCTCCAATCCAATCTGCAACTCTTTCTTTTCCTTCTCAAGCCTTCGGGTTTGCAAGTCAAAATCCAACTTTGCTTGTCTTAATTTCTCCTTGCTTGAAGCCCTCTCGGTAATTACATACTGCAATAGCTCAGAAACCTCAACAGCTAAACTCATCTTCTCCTTCCTAAGGTTCCCAATTGTTTGCATGCTTTTGGCAAATCAAAGCTGATACCATGGAACAGATCCTCCTCATTCTCTTGAAAGAAAAATGCAACTCTTTTTTCAGCTTCCTTATATCTTCTTTAAGTTCCGAATGGCTTTCATCTTCATAATGATCAGAGTTAAAAGACTTGAAATCCTTCCCAGAGAAATAATTTTGCCCATGCATATCCAACGTGTGACCTACTTCATCCAGTAGACTATCATCTCTGTGGATGACTTCAGCGTTTGAATTAAAACTTCTGTTCAAAGAACCCCCATAGATATCTTCAACTGTGATTGGAACAGTGTGATCCACCTCCTTAGAGCTTCCTTTAGTGAAACTAGACGTTTGGCTGAGGCGATCTACCACACTTTTTGCAATTCTCCTAGGTGATTCAACACCGAGTCCGTTCTCTGCCCAATCTCTTGATGAGAAAGGAGGGCGCATGACTTTTGCTTCTCGAAAAGAATCAGACATGGGTTTATCCCTGATGCCATACGTTGGTGATGCGGGGGCTGTACTTTGAGGTCGTGGAGGACGTTTTCCATTCTCTTGACGGGGATGCATTATAACAAAGCTTTTGGGCCTGCTCCTTTCTTGATGCTGTTCACCATCCATATATCGATCAACAACTTTACTTGAGACATTACTGGAACAATTGGATGAATTTTCCGAGGAAGCACTGGAACAAGGTCTCCTCACACCATATTCCTTTGGAGGTTCGACTGCTTCATATTGTTTGACCTTATGCTGCTTCTTGGTAGGAGTTACAGCTCGATAACTTGAACACACACAAGGAAGTTAGACTCTAGGACTTTTATAACACATAAAAATATGATTCAATAAAGGAAGTGGCTTACCGGGAGAAATGATCAGTTTGTCGAGGTGTGGAGTCAGGGGATCCATTGTGATCACTCAAGATCGACGTATCCGTTGGCTCCAAACCCAACCCAACAAAGGCTGCTGAGGACAAAGAACGGCTCCTTCTAAGACAAGACCCATTTGAGGCTTGATTATCCGATGTCTTGCTGTGAGATTTGGAAGGTAGCCCACGAAGGCTTCGCAAGCCATTCTCATACTTATCACCAACCTGATAGCCGAATCCGCTTTCGACCAAGCTCTGAGAGTGTGCTGTCTTATCTTTTCCTGGTGGAGACGCACCAGTATTGTTAGCTGTATTGTTAGCATTGTTGGATGCAGATGATCGAAAAAAGAAAAGTTTCTTCATTGGCTAAGTTTGTTTTATCAAAGATTCCCTTCTACCGTTCCAATCCAATCTAGTAGCAGCAGTTGTAGCAGTGTTTTAAATCGCCAAGCTTCTAGTGAACCTGCAAAGATGTGCACAAAAGGGAACAAGGAACAACATTAAAACATAAACAGTATAAAGACAGGAACACGAACTAAAAAATACCTAAAATACTCAAGCCTTACATGGGGTCGGCTATATAGATCATTTTCCATCAATGCACTCAATCATGAACCACATTTTCAGGTATAACGTGCAAAAAATAAGGAACAGGAATAATCATGATATCACACACTAGAAAAACCATAAAGCCCATGAGAAAAAAGGCAAAATGGATAGCTAGGTAACATGGGATTTAGCCAGTATCAGGAAATTTTAATTTTTATTTCCAACTATGGATATTTAAGCCTTACAACCATTACATGGGAGGTCAGCTATATGCCATTATGCTCTAGCATGAACCATATTTTCAATTATACCATGAAAAAATAAAGCTAAACTAGTATGGCAGAATGTGGTTGGTGGACTTGGTGGAAGTTTCTGTGTAGTTTTTTTTCAGCTTTGTTTATGCTTGTAAACATAATATTGCCATGGTCTGCCCCTTCCTTGTACTTTGGATGTTTAACTAGAAAAAGTTTTTTTATTTTTTTATATCAATGACTCTTTTTGGTTTAGTCATATGACTGTTTCCTGTTATACAAATATAAGCAGAAGGAGCTTGTCTTTAATTCCCTGAGAGAAGATGGGTAATGGTCCAGCAACCCTTGCAGATATTGGAAGAAAAGCAAAAGGTAAGTTTCCCGCTGCCTGTCAGATAAATTCAGCCCATAGATTCTTTGACTTATGATGCAGTATGATTCTTTGTCGAGTATTTGTTCAAGTTGATGTGTCAAATCCTGGAACTTATAAATCACTTAGAGCAGTAGGGAAACTTCTTTGGCATTATGACATTTTGCTGCTATTGTTAAAATGGAATGAGGATCACAACAGCTTAGTGGAAGCGCCAAAGTCCATGCAAAAAGGCAAAAAGGCCACACACACCATATAATTATGTTGTAGGCATGAATCTTTTTTCAAATATTATGCTATTATCTCCTCCTCAACCTGAACACCTTAAATGAAATCTAAAAACCTTTTCTTTTTTTGTTTTTCAATTTTATTACTTATGACTTCAGTCCCAAAAGTCACTTCCGATACAAAATCAACCAAATATTACAAATTCAATATGCAAAAAAGCTCTTTTATTTACCGAAAAAATAGATGCTGATGGAAAATTCAACAATTAAATTATTAAAATCGTATAAAGTATTGAAAACCAAGTACAAATCAAATTGAGCGGCGGATTAAAAATTATATATATAATTAACAAGTATGAACCATTTTACAAGAGACAGAGAGAAAAAGGCTTACACTTTAGTCTTTTTCTAATCCAACAGTCGAAAAAAATTGAAACTTCAATATTCTGAAACTGAAATCAAACAACGAAGAAGAAGAAAGTTGAAAACCTAATAAATATGTTTGAGAAAATGGGAAAATATATAGACAAATACAAAAAAGGAGTCAAGAGTGGATATTTAATTAAGAAACAAGAAATAAATTTTCTACCCTTGTTTATTTTTTCAAAGATTTGATTCACTTACCAAACAAAAGGGAAAAATATATCGAAGAAAGGATTGGATTTTCAAAATTTTAAAAAGGAAGGAAAAAAAAAAGAGGAAACAAATTTAAGAAATCGTCCGTTACTTTTTAGAGAGAGAGAGAGAGAGAGAGAGAGTGGGGTTTAATGTGTGATTAAAGAGGGTTTTAACGAGAGGAAGTATTTTGGTGGGAACGGAAGGGTATTTTGGTCAGAATGAAAAAATTTAAATTATCGAAGCTGCGGAGAAAGCTGGACGTCCATGGAGAAGCACTGAAGGCCGCAAAGGGGAAAGTAAATATAGAAAGCAAATATTTTCAGCCATTTTTATTTTTACTGTACATATTACATGTTTTAACTCTTGAAGAAAATATATTAAAAATCAAAAACAAAATATTAGCATTTACTAAAATTAGCACTAAAATATATGTAAAGAAAAAAAAAAAAAATACGAAAGTATAAATAATTATTTTGAATTCTAGTATGTGTACACATTAATGAGGTATTTTTTGGTACAAATCCTCGAAAATAAAGTCAAACTTTTTTTTTTTTATCTTGGGAAAGCAATTAAGGCTTATATTTGACCATAGAAAAATCTTTTGTTACATTGGGTATATGGGAAATTCTCATATTTGGAAACATCACTAAACCATTGATTTTATTCCTTTATTGTGTTTGGTTGCCTTATCAAGAATGAAATAGATTAACTAATTACAAAGTATGACAAAAGTAATCAATATATGCATATGTATATATTTTGTTATATATGTATAATGTATGAAGCTTCTATGAGTATAACAATTATATTATCTATTATCTATATATGTGTGTACATATATATTTTTCTAAATATATCTTTATCAAACATATATAGTAACTGCTAAATCTACATTTTTTTTTCCTTTCTTATATATATAAATATATACGACAAACATATTATCTATATCTGTGTGATATATATATTCATAGATAACATGTATATATGAAAAATAAACATTGTTGATTCTCTAAATATCTAAAGTTTTGATGATAACAAAATACTCAATGAACTAACTACTCTATTAGTGTGCAGAATTATATTCAAAATTTTATACAGAATATTGGTAAAGTTGTTGAACAAATATATAAGGTTGAATGATATTAAGTCTTGGACATAAACAAGTTTTTAGATAAGTTAGACAAGAGTTGTTATACGATATGAAGATTTTGGATGATGTTTAGAAAAGAAAAAGGTACACAGAGTATTTTTCAAAAGGATACTTAAAGTATAAAACAATCCCAGAAACACAAAACCTTTCACAGAACCTTTAGGAGAAACTCAAAGCAACCATTCTAAATTAAAGTTAGTTTCCAGAAACACAGAAGTTTTTACAGAACTTTTTCAAGAAACTTCAGCAGTAATTCTGAGTTAAAGATAGTTACTGTTTATCTTCTCAAACAAGATCTACGGTTATTTATGAAAAAGATCAATAGTTTTGAAGACCTAACTCCGAGATAATAAGTATATTCGGACAGTATACTTATTAGTTCCACTAAAGTTGGATTATCCTAGGGGATTAAATAAATTGTCGAATTGATTATTTTTTATCAAAGAAGTGTTTTGGAAATAAAGAATAGAAGCTACAGTTGATTAACGATGGAACGATTTGAAGTTAGAACAGTTATGTTTTCTGATTTTTCTCAAGATAAAAACAAAATCGAATTGGATATTTTTAAGAAAATCAAAATAAGAACAATGTTATCTTTAAGAAGATAACACATGAAGATCACGTTGAAGACCGTGATATCAGCAATCAGCAACAGTTCTCCAGATTTATCTTCAAGATCAACTTTATCAGAAGCTTTCAAACAGAAAACAAGTGGATTATCTCAAATCATGAAATTCAAGCTGATCTTATCTTACTTCAGCATATCAAGAATTCAAATTCAAATCTGGAACCGAAGAAAACAAAAAGAACGAGATTATCTCTCGAAGAATATCAGCAGTGTTTGATAAATCAAATTAAGGATAAGAAGGTACAGATTTTCATCCGAGATTTTTGGGATTTTATCTTATCTCGAGCGCAACAATTTCAGAACGTTAGAAGGATATGATACGTGAACAGAGTTAAAAAGAAGAACAAGACGCAGAACTTAAGACAGTTCAAGAAAAAAAAAAACGAGAGCAACTTGATTCAATCGTTGACTGAGAAAAAAAATCTTAAGAGTTGAAAAAGCAAATATTCTTTGTTCTCTTTTCACGTGCATAATTGTAGCAAAATTTTATTGTAATCTTTACATTTGTCTTTTAGATAATTGAAGCAACTTGTTGTTGTCTTCAAGTGAACTAGTTCAATTACTAGTTTAGACTCTGTAGATCGATTGACGCTAGAGGATAGCTGTGAGAATCGAGCAGAGAGAATTGTACAAGCTTGTAATAGATTTTATTGGATATAGTGGAACAAAACCGTAGGATAACGGGGTCCCCGGCTTGAAGCTGGAAGAGTGGACTGACGCACAAGGCAGAACCACTATAAATATCTGCCTGATCTTCTTATCCCTTCTCTATTTATATTTCCATAGTTTATGTTATTACTGTTTAATTGTTCATATTGTTTCTTAACTTAAATCAAAGGGGATTGTTTTTAAAAAAGAAAAAAATTTTAATTTTCTAAAATAATCAATTCAACCCCCCTTCTTGATTATTTTCGGGACCAACAAACATTAATTGTGATAAATTATATGCAATATAATAGATCTTATCCTATAGGAATTTTTATTATATTGTGTATGATTAATTAGGATAAAATGTCTAATTATATTTTCTAATTTACCCATAGGGATTAGGAAAAGGAACATGATTTGATAGTTTTATCATAAGACTTAAGATGAATCTAATTGAATTAGAACTTTAGCCCACAAGTAAGTTTTATGTCACTAGATTCATATTTCAACATGATTTTACATTGGTAAAACATGTTCTATGTTAATTGGTCTCAAAATTTTATAACATAAGTATGTATGTTTAATTATTGTAGCAATCCAACCTATCAATTACTCTGATATGTGATGTGATGTTCCTGAACTTAAAGGGGATAACTATAAAGTTTGAAAGAAGAGAACTCTCTTTCATTTGGGATGGATGGACATTCATTATGCCATAAGGAAAGAGGAGCCCCAGCAATAACTGAAACTAATACTCCAGATGTAATAAGTCTTTATGAAAAATGAGAGCAATCTAATCACTTGTTAGTTATGTTCATAAAAACCAAAATTTTTGCTGGTATAAGGGGTTGTGTCGAGTAATATCAATAGGTCCAAGATTTGATGAAGGCTATTGATGAGCAATTTGCCACTTCAGACAAAGCAATGGTTAACACCCTAATTATAGAGCTTTCAACTCTGAGGCTCACCGACATTAAGGGTGTGCATGATTATATCATGCGCATGAGGGACATTGCGGCCCAACCGAAGGCATCGGAAGTTAAGTTGTCAGAATCCTTCCTAGTTCACTATATCCTTTGCACTTTATCTCAGCAATATGACCCATTTAAGATATCTTACAATACACATAAGAATAAATGGTCAATTAATGAGTTGTTGACCATATGTGTTTAGGAAGAAGGCAGACTACTTATGGAGGAAAAGGAAAAGAAAAGGGTGAACTTTAATACCCATGGAAAGAGCAAGAAGAAGGATTAGGCCAAAGATAAAGAGAAAGGGAAAATCCCTCCTGTAAAGAACATAAAGAAGGAGGCTGTGTGTTTCTTCTATAAAAAGAAGGGACACATGAAGAAACAATTCTCTAAGTTCATGCAGTGGCTTGATAAGAAAGGTACTCGACTTTCACTTGTTTGTTATGAATCCAATATGATTGATGTCTATAAACCCAGGTTTTCTTAGTAACCGAGCAAAACTTCGGAAATCGAAAATCAAAACCCTAAACAGGATGAAGGAAGCCCAAGATAGACAAAAGAGTTGGGCAGATTTAAAAAGAAGAATTCTTGAGTTTCAAGTAGGAGATCATGTGTATTTAAAGATAAGTCCTATCAAAAGTATTCACCGAGTTCGCTCACAAGAAAAGTTGAGCCCTCGGTATATTGGTCCCTTTGAAGTGTTGGAACGGGTGGGAGAGTTGGCATACCGCCTTGCCTTGCCACCAAATCTTTCAGGAGTACACAATGTTTTTCATGTCTCGGTTCTTCGCAAGCATGTAGCTGACCTGGATCAGGTCATAGAATTGGAACCGGTGTTGTTAAAAGAAAACCTCACTTATGAGGAGCAACCGGTACAGATTTTGGATAAAAAGGCACAAAAATTAAGGAATAAGGAAATTAAGTATGTAAAGGTTCTCTGGAGAAATCCTACACATGAGGAAGCAACTTGGGAAGCAGAAAGTGAGACGCGGCAAAAGTATCCAAACCTGTTTAAAGAATCAGGTAAGCCATTCAAGTTTTGAGAAAAAAGCTTTGTTTAAGATGGGTAGGTTGTAAAACCTGGTTTTCTTAGTAACCGAGTAAACTTCGGAAATCAGAAACCAAAACCCTAAACAGGATTAGTATGAGCAACTTAGGAACCCTAGATCTAGCTTTTCTTCGATTTCCATTTAAAAGAACCTAAATAGAATAATTTAATGTGGATTATTGTTTTAAAGTATATTTCAAATCATAAAAAGTTTTGATTTCGAAAAATTTTCTATTTTAGGCTTTCCCGAGCTCCATTACGAAAAAGTGACCCCCGGAACTAGAAACTCAGAAAAATATTTTGAAATATTCTTTAGAATCGAAATTTTATAAGGATTTCAAAAATATACGTTTTATAATTTTTCGGGTATAAAAATTATAGTTATAGCCTTTTTCTCGTATTTTCTTTACTATCGGTAAAGTAAATGTCTTGTCTACTATTTATTACTATTCACAAGTACAACCTACTACACATACACCCATACCCTAGTCTTACAACCTTACAAATACTCAATTATATTTTCTTTTCCAAGAATTTTTGTCTCCTAACAAATTATTACATTTAATACTTTTTATTACATAAATTACAATTTAAAACAAATTTAAATCCCTCTCTGTCCTTTCCCCTTTGTGGCCAGCGCATAACCCCTATTTTTTGCCTCCAATTGTTTTATTCTATCTCCTTTTTATAAAGAAAACAAACCCTAATTCACAATAGTCTTTTAATTTTCTCTCTCTTCCATTTCCATTTCATTTGTTCAAATTTCACAAAATCCTCCCTTTTCTCCTCCCCATTGCCGTGACTTCCAACCCCAACACACACGCACACACAAAAAAAGCTTCATTCTTCTTCTTTTCTTCACTAAATCCAACCTTAGGTGATGATTCTTAAGCCTCTCTACCATTTAATCTTGTAATGGCAAGATTATTCATGAGTGTTTTCACTCTAAGTCCCCATGAGCACTTTCTAGGGACAAGAAAATGCTACTACATGAATATCAAGCCATCACAAGAGTAGATCTTGTGTTTGATTAAATTTTTGTTGAAATATCTTCATGTTCATGCATGTAGAAGTAGAGTAAAATAGAGATCTAGCATAAAAACCCATGTTCATGCTTTTAAACTTCATTTCATATATCATAAGTAGTAGATCTAGCTTTTAGATGCTTATACCATGCTTGGCATTTATGATCTTATGGATGATTTATGTTTCCATGCATTAATGCTCATAAAGGCTTTGTTTTGTGTATTTAGATGTTGTAGTTGGTAGATCCTTAGGCAAATAAAGCAAGGAACTTACAAAGGAAAAGTTTTTGTTTGAAATATTCAAAGACAAATTCGTACGATTTCAAAGCCCTATTTTAAAGAGCCTTTTATCAACTTTAAAACTCATGTTTTATGTGAAAAATGAAGGATATATGTAATAGGTATCATGAAGTAGTGATTTTCATAAGTTGAAATGAGTTTTGATGAAATTAATGTGTAAAACAAGAGTAGAAACAAGATAGAAAATTTTGAGTTATTAGTCAACTTGTGAAATTCGTAATTTTGTATGTAGGCCATAAGAACACCTATCATCTAAGCTCAAAATAGAAGTTTTATGTATTAAATGGAGTCCTTAAGTAATAGGTATGTTAAAGTCTTAAATTTTGATGCATTAAACATGTTTTTCCCAAAAGAATCATTCAAAATTTAATTTCAAAAAAATTCGGATTTTTGAATAAATCCTATTTGAAAACATATTTACAAAGTGTGAAATGCAAGTTTTTATGTAGAAATGAAGGCTTAGGTAATAGATGTAATGAAGACTCAATTTAGACAAGGATAATTTGATTTTCTTAAGGAAATAACTCCAAAACAAATGGGATGATCAAAGTTGGGAAGCTAGTTTTCTTGATAGTGAATAGTCATGGAGTTTTACAAATAAAAAGTTTCTTAAATTTCCTTTTTGTAAATAAAGTCAAGAGCATGCATGCATCAAGTTCATAACATGCCATTCATGATAAGAAATCATCAATATTGCATGTATGGTTGATCTATATGCTAGGAACATCGCAAACATTCACGAAATTATTTTTTCGAAAATGGGAATTTTCGACCGATTAGAACTGATCGGATTATTTCGTGACATAATTATTTTCAAAACTTGGAAATAATGTTTAGAATTAGATAGCTCTTTCTAAGTAGATAGAAATCGGTATATTATATGCTCAATTCCAAGTTAAAATGAGTTAGATATAGTCATTTGAATTTAGGACTCTAACTTATGCAAAAATTAACGAACTTAGTAGCTAGAATTGTTAAGTTATTAGAACTTTATAAGAAATACTCATTTCGGGTATTCCTTGTACTTAGGTGATTTGAAGGACAGATTTCCACTCCCCGATGACTGTAAGCCCCGGAAAATTTCAGTAAATAATTTCAAGATGAACTTCGAAAATAAACCCTAAAAATCACTCCAAATTAAAACCGAATTTCAACTGGTCTTAAATCACGAATGAATTCAAAAAAATTCCCGAGTCTTGGGAAAAATAAGAATTCTCAAAAACGAAGTAAGAACTCAACATACTACAATTCCAAAATCACTACGTACGACAAATTCCATACGTGACTTCGATTTATAAAATCAGGTAATATAGATCCCAAAAACGAATTATTAAAAAGTAAATAACGATTAACTTTCGGAAATGAAACCCAATTCAAAAATTTCGAAAACGTTAAAAGATATTAAATACTACAAATAATAATATAATAATAATAATAATAATAAAATTTAAAATAATTTCTCAAATTAAATATGTTGTATAAACATAAATATCAGTTTCCAAATTGGCAAAGGTCTAAACCGGAAAATCACCCGAAAACCCTAAGCAGAATACAATAGCTTAAGTCCGGCAATCTAGCGCCCTAACCCTAGAGGCCGAGATGTAGTTTAAATATAGAATAGCTCATAGTAATATAAGTTTGTTTAAAAATATCAGATTGGTAAATTTTTGACCTATTTCGAACCCGTTCGGATACAGACTTCGAAAAGCGTGTCCCGAGGCTCGAGATATAAAAATATACCAATAGTACCGTTAGACTCGTAATTTCATAAGATTTCTAAATATATCAGTTATATAATTTTTCGGGTTATAAAAGTTACAGTTATAACCTTTTTATCGTATTTCATTATTACCGGTAATTGAGTCGTCTTTTGCACTATTCATTTTTATTTCATTACAAAATTTTATTATTTTTATAAAGCCTTATATTTTTAGATAAATATTTTATATGTTATAGAAAATTTTGTTTTTCTAAAATTTAATTCGTTTCGGGTCTTTACGGGATCAGATTCTGTTTAAGATCCGATACTAAAAATAAAATAAATTAATTTAATAATTGGAAAATATTTTAAAAATATTTTTATTTTCATAAAATATTTTTTAGAATTTTTCGGGTTATAAAAATATCATTTATAGCCCATATTGCGTATTTTGATGTACCGGTAACATATTTGTTAAATTACTAAAATAATTCAAATAATTATTTAATTTTAAATATGAAAAATCTGCTACAAATATTTGGAATAAATTTTCTAATTTTATTTTATTTAATTTATTTTATTAATAAAGTACTTTTACAACCCATACCTTCAAGTACACCTTACACATATCACTTCCTTTTCACTTCAATCTTTCTACACATAATCCCACAATTCATGGCAGATTTTTGACTCATTCATGGCTGCCATTGTCCTTCATTTACTCCTATTTTGACTAAAATTAATTATATTTCAATCCTTCTTCAAAAAGTTACATTACACATTAATTACACAATTCAATTTTGAGTCAAATTTCAACAAATTCACTCTCTCTCCTCTCTAACATTCACGTGCAGCATGGGGCTTCATTGGCTGCCCTTGTTTTATTTTTTTCTCTCATTTATTCAATTAAAACACTCATTTTCTCTCTCTCCTTCATTTACTCACTTTCCCTCTTTCATTCTTTAGCTTTTTCTCTCTCATTTTCCTCTCTTTTCTTCTTCATATTGTTCTTGTTTCCTCAAGAAACATGCTGCCCCTATCTCTTCCATTAGCTTCCACCACATTTCTTGAAGATTTTTAAGCAAATCTTCATCTCAAAGCCTCCATAGGTGATATAGGTAAAGTGTAATGAAGGTTTCATGCATCAAATGACCTTCCATAAGCTTAAAAGCTTAGGATGATGATGCCAATAATGAAACACTCCTTTTCTCTACTTTTATTATCTTGTATTTCAATTATTTCTTGTTTAAAGTTGATATATTTTGTAGATCTAAATTTTTGTAGCTTTGATTTTTGTTTATGCCATGGATCTTGTTATTTAAGTTGTTATATTTGTTATTTCCTATGATTTATGCATAGATCTATCATCCACATGTATTCATGCACTTGTAACTAGTTTAGAAAACTAGATCTAGAGTTTTGAGTTCATAGAATGCATTAGACTTTGTTTTATGTTTATGAACAACTTGCTATAGCATGATGATGGTAGAAAAATTGTAGGAAACTCAAGATCTATTTTATTTTCAACAAAAACAACTTTTGAAAATTCGGATGAAAATGGAACCATATTTAGAAAAGTGGTTTTTCAACTTCAAAATGTATATTTTTCATTTAAAATGAAGGGCTTAGGGTATAGATACCATAAATGAAAGATTTTGATAAGTGAAGTTTAGATCCATGATGTTTATAGCTTATTACCATGCATTTGTTTTATGTTTATGTTCATTTAAGTATAGATCTTAGTTATGAACTCAAACAAAATTGTGAAATTCGTATTTTGGCAAGACCCATATTTAAAAACTACTTTTCAATGTCAAAATGTAATTTTTACATAAGAAAATGAATGCTTAATATATATATAGCATCAAGACTTCATTTTATATGGTTCAAAGATGATTTTCAAAGATTAATTTTCAAAACAAAGTTCTATTCTCGGATTTTGGCCAAGGCCTAGTGTAAAAACATTTTCCAACTCAAAAATAAAGTTTTTATTCAAGAAATGAAGGGCTCTTAAGATATGATATGTAAGGAATGGATTTTCATAAGTTTAGATAGGTTTTATCAAAAGATATGTCCAAAAATGAATTTTGTAAATTCGGATCCCAACCAAGACCAATTTTTAAAACCCATTTATCAACATCAAAACTCATGTTTTATGTGAAAAATGAAGTATATAGGTAATAGGTATCATTAAGTAGTGATTTTATAAGTTGAAATGAGTTTTGATGAGATTAATGTATAAAACAAGAAATAGAATCAAGATGAGAAAATTTTGAGTTAGTAACCAATTTGTGAAATTCGTAATTTTGAGTGAAGGCCATAAGAACACATATTATCCAAGTTCAAAATGAAAGTTTTATGTATTAAATGAAGTCCTTAAGTAATAGGTATCATAAGGTCTTAAATTTTAATGCATTAAACAAGTTTTCCCCAAATGAATCATTCAAAAAGTGGATTTTCTAAAATTCGGATTTTTGAGTAAATCATATTGGAAAACATATTTACAAAGTGTAAAATGGGAATTTTTATGTAGAAATGAAGGTCATAAGTATATATAATGAAGACTCAATTTTGACAAAAATAATTATATTTTCTTAAGTAACAAATCCAAAACAAATGGAAATGATAAAAGTTAGAAAACTAGATTTTTCATAAGTAAGTTGTCATTATGGTCTTGCAAAATAAAAAGTTATAAAATTTCCTTTTAGTAAAATCATCAAGATCATGCATGCAATAGGCTCATCTCATGTCATTCATGTTAGGAAATCACTCATATTGCATGTATAGTTAAGTTATATAGTAGGAACATTTCAAACATTTACAAAACTATTTTTCGGAAATTGAAATTGTTGCTGACCTAATCTGATCCGAACTTTTCGAAGCTTCAAAGTTTTCGAAACTTGAAAATAATATTAGAATTAGATAGATTTTGAAGTAGATAGAAATCGATATATAATTTGCGAGATTCCGAGTTAAAATGACCAAGTTATGGCCGTTTTAAGTCGGAATTCCCGCTTAGGACGAGAATTACGAATTTGATAGTTCGTATGAAATTGTTTGGATTAGTTTGAGTTGAAATACTTATTAAAGTATTTCTTCCTTTTTAGGAGATCCCGAAATCGACGATTCCCTACCACCGGATTACTATTACTAGAAGACCGGTGATCCAATGGCCGAGTGAGTTTTCTCTTGTTTGTTACCTTGATTGTGCTTGTAGTTAGTTGCATTAGAATTATAGGAACAAGATAAAAATCGATATGAATGGGGATGGGATATATGATGAGCTATGATGAATGTATCAAAGAATACTAAAGCATATCAAAACCACGATTTGATTGGATAACTGCACTATTCATATTATTTCTGTTATATGTATGATATTGGTTGGTCACTCTAAAGAATGTATAAATATTTTGACCTAAGCAAAAAGTAAATTGTCATGCATCGCATCGGACATATTGCATTGGTAGCGTGCTACTCCTACGCAGGTCGATCGGTATGGTCCGAGACTCGTTTGGATAATGAGACCCGGATCAGAGCTCATTCATAGAACTAAGGCGCATGGGATGCATTCATGTGTGAGCCTAGCCGAGGCGAGTGCTATGAGCCGAGGGCTTGGGGACTAGCAGCAGTCGTGTAGACTTCAATACCATCCTAACCCAAGATACGGAGGGCGTAAATCCGTTTGTGTGTGGGTTCCGGATACCCATACATAATTGCTTGCTCATGTGTTTTTCATGCATAGCATATGATTGACTAATACTTGTTTGTTATGGTACGGAACTAAGGGAATTCTCACTAAGCTAGTGTAGCTTATACCCCAATAGTTGTTTAAATGAGCAGGTTATTTCAAGAATGCAAAGTGGGGACCGAATTGGTTGGAGCCGGGAATGACTCCGGGATTTCGGTGAAGAATACGAATGTTTGAAGTTATCAGCTGGTTTTATGATTTGTCTTGTAATAGTTTATGTAGTGAAGTTTTGGGAAGAATGTAATTGAAGTTTGATGAATTGTATTTTGAAGTATAGTGTTTTGTATTTGGAGTATAGTGGATTGTATTTCCTTTACATTGTTACTCAATTGTATCAACATAAAATGTATCATTCCGATGTGTCTCCTTTATGTGTTAGACCCCTTGTACATAGTATGGAAGCCTTCGTGTGACTGAGGTGGTCATTCTTAGGCTTTAATATTGTGTACGGCAGACTGCCACGTTTAGGGTACCCTTCGGGGCGTGACAATGACTACTACGACTAGTGGATTTCTCTCCATATCAGAGTAAGTTCATTTCTCAAATAGTTGTGCTCATGTATGTGCTTATAATCGTAGCGGCATTAGAATTAGGAAAAGATAAAATTATGATGATTTGTGATCTAATCTTGGTTGAATGAATGATAAGTATATCGAGACGAGACTTGTTGAAAAATCATTATATGAGCTAGTATAGACTTGGATTGTTTGAAATTCTCTGTGATCGCACTTAATTTACTTAATTAACATGGCACGATTATATGAATTAAGAAAAGATAAAATTATGATGATTTTTTATCTAATCATGGTTGAATGAATGATAAGTATATCGAGACGAGACTTGTTGAAAAATCATTGTATGAGCTAGTATAGACTTGGATTGTCTGAAATTCTTTATGATCGTACTTAATCTACTTAATTAACATGGCACAATTATATGAATAAACTGTACATATATATCGCGTAGTGAGTTACATTGTATAGGTTATTATACCTTTATGGGAAGAAGGCATAATAATTGGGCAACGAGGGGCCTGTAAACTCGAATGATGGCATATAGGCCGGAATTGAAAATGTGTGTGGGTGGGTACCTGTATTAACCACAGTAAAATTTAAAAGTAGTAGCTGGGCACCTGTATCAACCATAATAAGAAGTGAGAAGAATTTAAATGATGGTCGTATGGGCCTGAAACACCTAACTCCAAATGGGGGGCGCAAATCCATTCAACATAAAATTTCCGGACGGTCTTATGTATTGTATGCTCATGTGTTTGTGCATTTCATATGGTTGCTAATAAATTGTCTGTTATATATTGTTGTTGAGTATTAAATATTTGGAAATGGATCTCACTAAGCTTGTAGCTTACACCCTGATAGTTTTGTTGTGGTGTCCCTATTTTTTTTTTTTTTTGTTCCGAGAGGACACTTTTCACAGGATTATCATTCGGATGAAGGAGCTTTTGAAGAAGTCGGGACCTAACTAGAGGCGTGGACTTCTAGGAAAATCTCCTTGATATAGACCCTAGTATTTTTAATGTGGATTTAGAATGGATGGACTTCCATTATTATTTTGGCGGGTTTATGCCCCATTGACTTTTGTAAAGACTTAACTTATTTTTCTTGTTGTGATTTATATTCTTAATGCTAATGTATGCCTTCTCAAGACTATTCGAATCAAAGTGTGATCCTAAAAGTTGTGCAAGTACACCTTACATCCGGTAGGTAAACTTATGGGATGACTAAGGTTATCATACTTAATTTTAAATATCGAGTGTGGTGGACTGTCACATTTTGGGTACCCTTTAGGGCGTGACAGTTTAAGTTGGTATCAAAGCATGGTTAAGAGTTTAAAATCACAACTACAACTAATAGACTTAAAGAGGGATAAAAAGAAAATATAGAATTAAATTAAGAAGGATGACTTAGATAGGATGATGACCATGGTATGAGACTTAGAAACCTATTTCCTAACTCTTGTGGATGGTAACCACTAGGAAGCAATCGGCTTAGCATCGTGAAACATCCATAAGCGACCCAATGAGACACTCATAGAATATCGCTTAGGTGGTCTTGATTGTTTTCGGAATTGCATTGTTATTATTAAATGTTGGTTGTTTCGTTGTCGCTTAAAATGCAAAATTTTACTTGAATTTCGTTTATTAGGATTTTTTGCACATGTTGTTTAAATTTCTATAAAATTATAATTATGTTTTATGATTTCAAGATTTTATTATTTAAATTCCTTATTTCCTTTTTGTACTTTTATTTTTCGCTTTTACTAAAATTTCCTTTATTTCCTCTTTCTTGTTTGAAGATATTAATAAAATATTGAGAAGATTACTTAACTAGACAAAATAAAATTTGCAACAGCCGTGGTAGGAGAAGGAGACATCAAGAGGAAAGTACCTCCAACCAACCAAATATGGAAGAAGGGCAACAAGCTGCCCTACCTCCAAACCTCCCACCGATGCTACTCAGGTAGCCTTACAAGCCATGCTTGGACAAATGGCACAAATGACTCAAGTGCTTGAAGCACTTCAGCAGACTCTACTAGGACAAGCACCAGCTCCAGCTCCGCCACCCCCAGCACCATAAGCTTCTGTAGGGATGCCGGTACAGGAAAGCGCGCATTCTCATACTGCGCCCTTGCCTCCTCCACCACCAATGAGGCCATATAAGAGCTCCCTACCTGAGTTCATTAAGAGTAATAGATATTTTGAAGGGGCTTTTGGAAAACCAGATGAGGTTGAGGATTGTTTAGCTTAGATAGAGCGATCCTTCGATGCTTTTGAGGTGCCACACCACTTGAGAGTTGATTACGGCACTTATATGCTCAGGCTCCATGCGAGAGTTTGGTGGGACTCCAAGCAAAGAGAGCTCATGCTACTGGTCACTTGGGAAAGGTTCCATTATGAGTTTTTGGAAAACTACTTCCCCGGAAGTCTTCGGGTATAGTTTAGTACGGATTTCTTACACATTGCTTAGAAGGGCCGAACAGTAGAGCAATAAGAAACTGAATTCAGTAGGTTGCTGCAATATGCTCCGGATTCTTACAAGTATAGCGAGGAGCTGGAAAGACAAGTTTGAAGAATAACTTTTTACAAAGGAAAATTGGTAAGTTAGGGTTTGAATGGGTTAATGATTTACATATTTCTATTTCTATTATATTTTGTATATCAGGAGATTTGAGATTTTGTGTTGTTGTTCATAAGGGATTTGTGGATTTGGAGATATTGTTCCTGCAATTGGAAAAGATACAACTAATCCCTGTTTATTGTTTTTTCTTGTAAGATTAGTATTACTTGGTTGGTTGTAGGGATAGAACTTTATAATGAACTCAATTCTATTCGACTTAATAATTGTCTGCTTGGTTGTGTTTGGCTTTGACTAGTAAAGACTTGGCAGACAATGATATCGGTGAGGCACTCTGATGATCTATATATGAGGTTGTCCCGAGTAGACTCGTGCATAGAGATCAATCCGGTAGAATTAGGGGGAAACGGGGATGTTTGGGGAGTACCCACTCATCCATATATGTATATAATTACCTTATTTTCAAACAGTTGGTTGTTTTTAAGAGAATTCTGAGTTACTTCGAGTTCGGG